>OY727110.1:4224858-4442358 GCA_963402855.1 Ormia ochracea | reverse complement strand
AATAATAATAATAATAATAATAATAATATAATAATAATAATAATAATAATAATAATAATAATAATAATAATAATAATAATAATAATAATAATAATAATAATAATAATAATAATAATAATAATAATAATAATAATAATAATAATAATAATAATAATAATAATAATAATAATAATAATAATAATAATAATAATAATAATAATAATAATAATAATAATAATAATAATAATAATAATAATAATAATAATAATAATAATAATAATAATAATAATAATAATAATAATAATAATAATAATAATAATAATAATAATAATAATAATAATAATAATAATAATAATAATAATAATAATAATAATAATAATAATAATAATAATAATAATAATAATAATAATAATAATAATAATAATAATAATAATAATAATAATAATAATAATAATAATAATAATAATAATAATAATAATAATAATAATAATAATAATAATAATAATAATAATAATAATAATAATAATAATAATAATAATAATAATAATAATAATAATAATAATAATAATAATAATAATAATAATAATAATAATAATAATAATAATAATAATAATAATAATAATAATAATAATAATAATAATAATAATAATAATAATAATAATAATAATAATAATAATAATAATAATAATAATAATAATAATAATAATAATAATAATAATAATAATAATAATAATAATAATAATAATAATAATAATAAATAATAATAATAATAATAATAATAATAATAATAATAATAATAATAATAATAATAATAATAATAATAATAATAATAATAATAATAATAATAATAATAATAATAATAATAATAATAATAATAATAATAATAATAATAATAATAATAATAATAATAATAATAATAATAATAATAATAATAATAATAATAATAATAATAATAATAATAATAATAATAATAATAATAATAATAATAATAATAATAATAATAATAATAATAATAATAATAATAATAATAATAATAATAATAATAATAATATAATAATAATAATAATAATAATAATAATAATAATAATAATAATAATAATAATAATAATAATAATAATAATAATAATAATAATAATAATAATAATAATAATAATAATAATAATAATAATAATAATAATAATAATAATAATAATAATAATAATAATAATAATAATAATAATAATAATAATAATAATAATAATAATAATAATAATAATAATAATAATAATAATAATAATAATAAATAATAATAATAATAATAATAATAATAATAATAATAATAATAATAATAATAATAATAATAATAATAATAATAATAATAATAATAATAATAATAATAATAATAATAATAATAATAATAATAATATAATAATAATAATAATAATAATAATAATAATAATAATAATAATAATAATAATAATAATAATAATAATAATAATAATAATAATAATAATAATAATAATAATAATATAATAATAATAATAATAATAATAATAATAATAATAATAATAATAATAATAATAATAATAATAATAATAATAATAATAATAATAATAATAATAATAATAATAATAATAATAATAATAATAATAATAATAATAATAATAATAATAATAATAATAATAATAATAATAATAATAATAATAATAATAATAATAATAATAATAATAATAATAATAATAATAATAATAATAATAATAAATAATAATAATAATAATAATAATAATACTAATAATAATAATAATAATAATAATAATAATAATAATAATAATAATAATAATAATAATAATAATAATAATAATAATAATAATAATAATAATAATAATAATAATAATAATAATAATAATAATAATAATAATAATAATAATAATAATAATAATAATAATAATAATAATAATAATAATAATAATAATAATAATAATAATAATAATAATAATAATAATAATAATAATAATAATAATAATAATAATAATAATAATAATAATAATAATAATAATAATAATAATAATAATAATAATAATAATAATAATAATAATAATAATAATAATAATAATAATAATAATAATAATAATAATAATAATAATAATATAATAATAATAATAATAATAATAATAATAATAATAATAATAATAATAATAATAATAATAATAATAATAATAATAATAATAATAATAATAATAATAATAATAATAATAATAATAATAATAATAATAATAATAATAATAATAATAATAATAATAATAATAATAATAATAATAATAATAATAATAATAATAATAATAATAATAATAATAATAATAATAATAATAATAATAATAATAATAATAATAATAATAATAATAATAATAATAATAATAATAATAATAATAATAATAATAATAATAATAATAATAATAATAATAATAATAATAATAATAATAATAATAATAATAATAATAATAATAATAATAATAATAATAATAATAATAATAATAATAATAATAATAATAATAATATAATAATAATAATAATAATAATAATAATAATAATAATAATAATAATAATAATAATAATAATAATAATAATAATAATAATAATAATAATAATAATAATAATAATAATAATAATAATAATAATAATAATAATAATAATAATAATAATAATAATAATAATAATAATATAATAATAATAAATAATAATAATAATAATAATAATAATAATAATAATAATAATAATAATAATAATAATAATAATAATAATAATAATAATAATAATAATAATAATAATAATAATAATAATAATATAATAATAATAATAATAATAATAATAATAATAATAATAATAATAATAATAATAATAATAATAATAATAATAATAATAAAAATAATAATAATAATAATAATAATAATAATAATAATAATAATAATAATAATAATAATAATAATAATAATAATAATAATAATAATAATAATAATAATAATAATAATAATAATAATAATAATAATAATAATAATAATAATAATAATAATAATAATAATAATAATAATAATAATAATAATAATAATAATAATAATAATAATAATAATAATAATAATAATAATAATAATAATAATAATAATAATAATAATAATAATAATAATAATAATAATAATAATAATAATAATAATAATAATAATAATAATAATAATAATAATAATAATAATAATAATAATAATAATAATAATAATAATAATAATAATAATAATAATAATAATAATAATAATAATAATAATAATAATAATAATAATAATAATAATAATAATAATAATAATAAATAATAATAATAATAATAATAATAATAATAATAATAATAATAATAATAATAATAATAATAATAATAATAATAATAATAATAATAATAATAATAATAATAATAATAATAATAATAATAATAATAATAATAATAATAATAATAATAATAATAATAATAATAATAATAATAATAATAATAATAATAATAATAATAATAATAATAATAATAATAATAATAATAATAATAATAATAATAATAATAATAATAATAATAATAATAATAATAATAATAATAATAATAATAATAATAATAATAATAATAATAATATAATAATAATAATAATAATAATAATAATAATAATAATAATAATAATAATAATAATAATAATAATAATAATAATAATAATAATAATAATAATAATAATAATAATAATAATAATAATAATAATAAAATAATAATAATAATAATAATAATAATAATAATAATAATAATAATAATAATAATAATAATAATAATAATAATAATAATAATAATAATAATAATAATAATAATAATAATAATAATAATAATAATAATAATAATAATAATAATAATAATAATAATAATAAAATAATAATAATAATAATAATAATAATAATAATAATAATAATAATAATAATAATAATAATAATAATAATAATAATAATAATAATAATAATAATAATAATAATAATAATAATAATAATAATAATAATAATAATAATAATAATAATAATAATAATAATAATAATAATAATAATAATAATAATAAAATAATAATAATAATAATAATAATAATAATAATAATAATAATAATAATAATAATAATAATAATAATAATAATAATAATAATAATAATAATAATAATAATAATAATAATAATAATAATAATAATAATAATAATAATAATAATAATAATAATAATAATAATAATAATAATAATAATAATAATAATAATAATAATAATAATAATAATAATAATAATAATAATAATAATAATAATAATAATAATAATAATAATAATAATAATAATATAATAATAATAATAATAATAATAATAATAATAATAATAATAATAATAATAATAATAATAATAATAATAATAATAATAATAATAATAATAATAATATAATAATAATAATAATAATAATAATAATAATAATAATAATAATAATAATAATAATAATAATAATAATAATAATAATAATAATAATAATAATAATAATAATAATAATAATAATAATAATAATAATAATAATAATAATAATAATAATAATAATAATAATAATAATAATAATAATAATAATAATAATAATAATAATAATAATAATAATAATAATAATAATAATAATAATAATAATAATAATAATAATAATAATAATAATAATAATAATAATAATAATAATAATAATAATAATAATAATAATAATAATAATAATAATAATAATAATAATAATAATAATAATAATAATAATAATAATAATAATAATAATAATAATAATAATAATAATAATAATAATAATAATAATAATAATAATAATAATAATAATAATAATAATAATAATAATAATAATAATAATATAATAATAATAATAATAATAATAATAATAATAATAATAATAATAATAATAATAATAATAATAATAATAATAATAATAATAATAATAATAATAATAATAATAATAATAATAATAATAATAATAATAATAATATAATAATAATAATAATAATAATAATAATAATAATAATAATAATAATAATAATAATAATAATAATAATAATAATAATAATAATAATAATAATAATAATAATAATAATAATAATAATAATAATAATAATAATAATAATAATAATAATAATAATAATAATAATAATAATAATAATAATAATAATAATAATAATAATAATAATAATAATAATAATAATAATAATAATAATAATAATAATAATAATAATAATAATAATAATAATAATAATAATAATAATAATAATAATAATAATAATAATAATAATAATAATAATAATAATAATAATAATAATAATAATAATAATAATAATAATAATAATAATAATAATAATAATAATAATAATAATATAATAATAATAATAATAATAATAATAATAATAATAATAATAATAATAATAATAATAATAATAATAATAATAATAATAATAATAATAATAATAATAATAATAATAATAATAATAATAATAATAATAATAATAATAATAATAATAATAATAATAATAATAATAATAATAATAATAATAATAATAATAATAATAATAATAATAATAATAATAATAATAATAATAATAATAATAATAATAATAATAATAATAATAATAATAATAATAATAATAATAATAATAATAATAATAATAATAATAATAATAATAATAATAATAATAATAATTAATAATAATAATAATAATAATAATAATAATAATAATAATAATAATAATAATAATAATAATAATAATAATAATAATAATAATAATAATAATAATAATAATAATAATAATAATAATAATAATAATAATAATAATAATAATAATAATAATAATAATAATAATAATAATAATAATAATAATAATAATAATAATAATAATAATAATAATAATAATAATAATAATAATAATAATAATAATAATAATAATAATAATAATAATAATAATAATAATAATAATAATAATAATAATAATAATAATAATAATAATAATAATAATAATAATAATAATAATAATAATAATAATAATAATAATAATAATAATAATAATAATAATAATAATAATAATAATAATAATAATAATAATAATAATAATAATAATAATATAATATAATAATAATAATAATAATAATAATAATAATAATAATATAATAATAATAATAATAATAATAATAATAATAATAATAATAATAATAATAATAATAATAATAATAATAATAATAATAATAATAATAATAATAATAATAATAATAATAATAATAATAATAATAATAATAATAATAATAATAATAATAATAATAATAATAATAATAATAATAATAATAATAATAATAATAATAATAATAATAATAATAATAATAATAATAATAATAATAATAATAATAATAATAATAATAATAATAATATAATAATAATAATAATAATAATAATAATAATAATAATAATAATAATAATAATAATAATAATAATAATAATAATAATAATAATAATAATAATAATAATAATAATAATAATAATAATAATAATAATAATAATAATAATAATAATAATAATATAATAATAATAATAATAATAATAATAATAATAATAATAATAATAATAATAATAATATAATAATAATAATAATAATAATAATAATAATAATAATAATAATAATAATAATAATAATAATAATAATAATAATAATAATAATAATAATAATAATAATAATAATAATAATAATAATAATAATAATAATAATAATAATAATAATAATAATAATAATAATAATAATAATAATAATAATAATAATAATAATAATAATAATAATAATAATAATAATAATAATAATAATAATAATAATAATAATAATAATAATAATAATAATAATAATAATAATAATAATAATAATAATAATAATAATAATAATAATAATAATAATAATAATAATAATAATAATAATAATAATAATAATAATAATAATAATAATAATAATAATAATAATAATAATAATAATAATAATAATAATAATAATAATAATAATAATAATAATAATAATAATAATAATAATAATAATAATAATAATAATAATAATAATAATAATAATAATAATAATAATAATAATAATAATAATAATAATAATAATAATAATAATAATAATAATAATAATAATAATAATAATAATAATAATAATAATAATAATAATAATAATAATAATAATAATAATAATAATAATAATAATAATAATAATAATAATAATAATAATAATAATAATAATAATAATAATAATAATAATAATAATAATAATAATAATAATAATAATAATAATAATAATAATAATAATAATAATAATAATAATAATAATAATAATAATAATAATAATAATAATAATAATAATAATAATAATAATAATAATAATAATAATAATAATAATAATAATAATAATAATAATAATAATAATAATAATAATAATAATAATAATAATAATAATAATAATAATAATAATAATAATAATAATAATAATAATAATAATAATAATAATAATAATAATAATAATAATAATAATAATAATAATAATAATAATAATAATAATAATAATAATAATAATAATAATAATAATAATAATAATAATAATAATAATAATAATAATAATAATAATAATAATAATAATAATAATAATAATAATAATAATAATAATAATAATAATAATAATAATAATAATAATAATAATAATAATAATAATAATAATAATAATAATAATAATAATAATAATAATAATAATAATAATAATAATAATAATAATAATAATAATAATAATAATAATAATAATAATAATAATAATAATAATAATAATAATAATAATAATAATAATAATAATAATAATAATAATAATAATAATAATAATAATAATAATAATAATAATAATAATAATAATAATAATAATAATAATAATAATAATAATAATAATAATAATAATAATAATAATAATAATAATAATAATAATAATAATAATAATAATAATAATAATAATAATAATAATAATAATAATAATAATAATAATAATAATAATAATAATAATAATAATAATAATAATAATAATAATAATAATAATAATAATAATAATAATAATAATAATAATAATAATAATAATAATAATAATAATAATAATAATAATAATAATAATAATAATAATAATAATAATAATAATAATAATAATAATAATAATAATAATAATAATAATAATAATAATAATAATAATAATAATAATAATAATAATAATAATAATAATAATAATAATAATAATAATAATAATAATAATAATAATAATAATAATAATAATAATAATAATAATAATAATAATAATAATAATAATAATAATAATAATAATAATAATAATAATAATAATAATAATAATAATAATAATAATAATAATAATAATAATAATAATAATAATAATAATAATAATAATAATAATAATAATAATAATAATAATAATAATAATAATAATAATAATAATAATAATAATAATAATAATAATAATAATAATAATAATAATAATAATAATAATAATAATAATAATAATAATAATAATAATAATAATAATAATAATAATAATAATAATAATAATAATAATAATAATAATAATAATAATAATAATAATAATAATAATAATAATAATAATAATAATAATAATAATAATAATAATAATAATAATAATAATAATAATAATAATAATAATAATAATAATAATAATAATAATAATAATAATAATAATAATAATAATAATAATAATAATAATAATAATAATAATAATAATAATAATAATAATAATAATAATAATAATAATAATAATAATAATAATAATAATAATAATAATAATAATAATAATAATAATAATAATAATAATAATAATAATAATAATAATAATAATAATAATAATAATAATAATAATAATAATAATAATAATAATAATAATAATAATAATAATAATAATAATAATAATAATAATAATAATAATAATAATAATAATAATAATAATAATAATAATAATAATAATAATAATAATAATAATAATAATAATAATAATAATAATAATAATAATAATAATAATAATAATAATAATAATAATAATAATAATAATAATAATAATAATAATAATAATAATAATAATAATAATAATAATAATAATAATAATAATAATAATAATAATAATAATAATAATAATAATAATAATAATAATAATAATAATAATAATAATAATAATAATAATAATAATAATAATAATAATAATAATAATAATAATAATAATAATAATAATAATAATAATAATAATAATAATAATAATAATAATAATAATAATAATAATAATAATAATAATAATAATAATAATAATAATAATAATAATAATAATAATAATAATAATAATAATAATAATAATAATAATAATAATAATAATAATAATAATAATAATAATAATAATAATAATAATAATAATAATAATAATAATAATAATAATAATAATAATAATAATAATAATAATAATAATAATAATAATAATAATAATAATAATAATAATAATAATAATAATAATAATAATAATAATAATAATAATAATAATAATAATAATAATAATAATAATAATAATAATAATAATAATAATAATAATAATAATAATAATAATAATAATAATAATAATAATAATAATAATAATAATAATAATAATAATAATAATAATAATAATAATAATAATAATAATAATAATAATAATAATAATAATAATAATAATAATAATAATAATAATAATAATAATAATAATAATAATAATAATAATAATAATAATAATAATAATAATAATAATAATAATAATAATAATAATAATAATAATAATTTTTTTTTTTTTTTTTTTTTTTTTTTTTTTTTTTTTTTTTTTTTTTTTTTTTTTTTTTTTTTTTTTTTTTTTTTATTCTTCTTTATTTATTCATTCTGTAAATTGGGAACATAAAAAAAAACCCCGCGAAGCCCATTGGCTTGTCTGCAGGTATATTAATGTTAACAAATATTTAAATATTTTTCTTATAGTACTACACATTTCTCCTTAAACTCTAACTTATAATAAAAGTTGCATGTGTTTAAAGGTACTTGTCTTTCCTTCTTTTTTCTTTTTTTTTTTTTTTTTTTTTGTGTGTTATTTTTCTTATATTAATATATACATTTCAGAAGTTATTCAAAATCTTAATCTATTTAAATATCTAACATATGTTTTAATATTTTAATTAATATTATTTAATTAATAATATTATTATTTAATATTATTTAATTTAATTAATATTATTTAATAATAATAATAATAATAATAATAATAATAATAATAATAATAATAATAATAATAATAATAATAATAATAATAATAATAATAATAATAATAATAATAATAATAATAATAATAATAATAATAATAATAATAATAATAATAATAATAATAATAATAATAATAATAATAATAATAATAATAATAATAATAATAATAATAATAATAATAATAATAATAATAATAATAATAATAATAATAATAATAATAATAATAATAATAATAATAATAATAATAATAATAATAATAATAATAATAATAATAATAATAATAATAATAATAATAATAATAATAATAATAATAATAATAATAATAATAATAATAATAATAATAATAATAATAATAATAATAATAATAATAATAATAATAATAATTTTTTTTTTTTTTTTTTTTTTTTTTTTTTTTTTTTTTTTTTTTTTTTTTTTTTTTTTTTTTTTTTTTTTTTTATTCTTCTTTATTTATTCATTCTGTAAATTGGGAACATAAAAAAAACCCCGCGAAGCCCATTGGCTTGTCTGCAGGTATATTAATGTTAACAAATATTTAAATATTTTTCTTATAGTACTACACATTTCTCCTTAAACTCTAACTTATAATAAAAGTTGCATGTGTTTAAAGGTACTTGTCTTTCCTTCTTTTTTCTTTTTTTTTTTTTTTTTTTTTGTGTGTTATTTTTCTTATATTAATATATACATTTCAGAAGTTATTCAAAATCTTAATCTATTTAAATATCTAACATATGTTTTAATATTTTAATTAATATTATTTAATTAATAATATTATTATTTAATATTATTTAATTTAATTAATATTATTTAATAATAATAATAATAATAATAATAATAATAATAATAATAATAATAATAATAATAATAATAATAATAATAATAATAATAATAATAATAATAATAATAATAATAATAATAATAATAATAATAATAATAATAATAATAATAATAATAATAATAATAATAATAATAATAATAATAATAATAATAATAATAATAATAATAATAATAATAATAATAATAATAATAATAATAATAATAATAATAATAATAATAATAATAATAATAATAATAATAATAATAATAATAATAATAATAATAATAATAATAATAATAATAATAATAATAATAATAATAATAATAATAATAATAATAATAATAATAATAATAATAATAATAATAATAATAATAATAATAATAATAATAATAATAATAATAATAATAATAATAATAATAATAATAATAATAATAATAATAATAATAATAATAATAATAATAATAATAATAATAATAATAATAATAATAATAATAATAATAATAATAATAATAATAATAATAATAATAATAATAATAATAATAATAATAATAATAATAATAATAATAATAATAATAATAATAATAATAATAATAATAATAATAATAATAATAATAATAATAATAATAATAATAATAATAATAATAATAATAATAATAATAATAATAATAATAATAATAATAATAATAATAATAATAATAATAATAATAATAATAATAATAATAATAATAATAATAATAATAATAATAATAATAATAATAATAATAATAATAATAATAATAATAATAATAATAATAATAATAATAATAATAATAATAATAATAATAATAATAATAATAATAATAATAATAATAATAATAATAATAATAATAATAATAATAATAATAATAATAATAATAATAATAATAATAATAATAATAATAATAATAATAATAATAATAATAATAATAATAATAATAATAATAATAATAATAATAATAATAATAATAATAATAATAATAATAATAATAATAATAATAATAATAATAATAATAATAATAATAATAATAATAATAATAATAATAATAATAATAATAATAATAATAATAATAATAATAATAATAATAATAATAATAATAATAATAATAATAATAATAATAATAATAATAATAATAATAATAATAATAATAATAATAATAATAATAATAATAATAATAATAATAATAATAATAATAATAATAATAATAATAATAATAATAATAATAATAATAATAATAATAATAATAATAATAATAATAATAATAATAATAATAATAATAATAATAATAATAATAATAATAATAATAATAATAATAATAATAATAATAATAATAATAATAATAATAATAATAATAATAATAATAATAATAATAATAATAATAATAATAATAATAATAATAATAATAATAATAATAATAATAATAATAATAATAATAATAATAATAATAATAATAATAATAATAATAATAATAATAATAATAATAATAATAATAATAATAATAATAATAATAATAATAATAATAATAATAATAATAATAATAATAATAATAATAATAATAATAATAATAATAATAATAATAATAATAATAATAATAATAATAATAATAATAATAATAATAATAATAATAATAATAATAATAATAATAATAATAATAATAATAATAATAATTTTTTTTTTTTTTTTTTTTTTTTTTTTTTTTTTTTTTTTTTTTTTTTATTCTTCTTTATTTATTCATTCTGTAAATTGAGAACATAAAAAAAACCCCGCGAAGCCCATTGGCTTGTCTGCAGGTATATTAATGTTAACAAATATTTAAATATTTTTCTTATAGTACTACACATTTCTCCTTAAACTCTAACTTATAATAAAAGTTGCATGTGTTTAAAGGTACTTGTCTTTCCTTCTTTTTTCTTTTTTTTTTTTTTTTTTTTTGTGTGTTATTTTTCTTATATTAATATATACATTTCAGAAGTTATTCAAAATCTTAATCTATTTAAATATCTAACATATGTTTTAATATTTTAATTAATATTATTTAATTAATAATATTATTATTTAATATTATTTAATTTAATTAATATTATTTAATAATAATAATAATAATAATAATAATAATAATAATAATAATAATAATAATAATAATAATAATAATAATAATAATAATAATAATAATAATAATAATAATAATAATAATAATAATAATAATAATAATAATAATAATAATAATAATAATAATAATAATAATAATAATAATAATAATAATAATAATAATAATAATAATAATAATAATAATAATAATAATAATAATAATAATAATAATAATAATAATAATAATAATAATAATAATAATAATAATAATAATAATAATAATAATAATAATAATAATAATAATAATAATAATAATAATAATAATAATAATAATAATAATAATAATAATAATAATAATAATAATAATAATAATAATAATAATAATAATAATAATAATAATAATAATAATAATAATAATAATAATAATAATAATAATAATAATAATAATAATAATAATAATAATAATAATAATAATAATAATAATAATAATAATAATAATAATAATAATAATAATAATAATAATAATAATAATAATAATAATAATAATAATAATAATAATAATAATAATAATAATAATAATAATAATAATAATAATAATAATAATAATAATAATAATAATAATAATAATAATAATAATAATAATAATAATAATAATAATAATAATAATAATAATAATAATAATAATAATAATAATAATAATAATAATAATAATAATAATAATAATAATAATAATAATAATAATAATAATAATAATAATAATAATAATAATAATAATAATAATAATAATAATAATAATAATAATAATAATAATAATAATAATAATAATAATAATAATAATAATAATAATAATAATAATAATAATAATAATAATAATAATAATAATAATAATAATAATAATAATAATAATAATAATAATAATAATAATAATAATAATAATAATAATAATAATAATAATAATAATAATAATAATAATAATAATAATAATAATAATAATAATAATAATAATAATAATAATAATAATAATAATAATAATAATAATAATAATAATAATAATAATAATAATAATAATAATAATAATAATAATAATAATAATAATAATAATAATAATAATAATAATAATAATAATAATAATAATAATAATAATAATAATAATAATAATAATAATAATAATAATAATAATAATAATAATAATAATAATAATAATAATAATAATAATAATAATAATAATAATAATAATAATAATAATAATAATAATAATAATAATAATAATAATAATAATAATAATAATAATAATAATAATAATAATAATAATAATAATAATAATAATAATAATAATAATAATAATAATAATAATAATAATAATAATAATAATAATAATAATAATAATAATAATAATAATAATAATAATAATAATAATAATAATAATAATAATAATAATAATAATAATAATAATAATAATAATAATAATAATAATAATAATAATAATAATAATAATAATAATAATAATAATAATAATAATAATAATAATAATAATAATAATAATAATAATAATAATAATAATAATAATAATAATAATAATAATAATAATAATAATAATAATAATAATAATAATAATAATAATAATAATAATAATAATAATAATAATAATAATAATAATAATAATAATAATAATAATAATAATAATAATAATAATAATAATAATAATAATAATAATAATAATAATAATAATAATAATAATAATAATAATAATAATAATAATAATAATAATAATAATAATAATAATAATAATAATAATAATAATAATAATAATAATAATAATAATAATAATAATAATAATAATAATAATAATAATAATAATAATAATAATAATAATAATAATAATAATAATAATAATAATAATAATAATAATAATAATAATAATAATAATAATAATAATAATAATAATAATAATAATAATAATAATAATAATAATAATAATAATAATAATAATAATAATAATAATAATAATAATAATAATAATAATAATAATAATAATAATAATAATAATAATAATAATAATAATAATAATAATAATAATAATAATAATAATAATAATAATAATAATAATAATAATAATAATAATAATAATAATAATAATAATAATAATAATAATAATAATAATAATAATAATAATAATAATAATAATAATAATAATAATAATAATAATAATAATAATAATAATAATAATAATAATAATAATAATAATAATAATAATAATAATAATAATAATAATAATAATAATAATAATAATAATAATAATAATAATAATAATAATAATAATAATAATAATAATAATAATAATAATAATAATAATAATAATAATAATAATAATAATAATAATAATAATAATAATAATAATAATAATAATAATAATAATAATAATAATAATAATAATAATAATAATAATAATAATAATAATAATAATAATAATAATAATAATAATAATAATAATAATAATAATAATAATAATAATAATAATAATAATAATAATAATAATAATAATAATAATAATAATAATAATAATAATAATAATAATAATAATAATAATAATAATAATAATAATAATAATAATAATAATAATAATAATAATAATAATAATAATAATAATAATAATAATAATAATAATAATAATAATAATAATAATAATAATAATAATAATAATAATAATAATAATAATAATAATAATAATAATAATAATAATAATAATAATAATAATAATAATAATAATAATAATAATAATAATAATAATAATAATAATAATAATAATAATAATAATAATAATAATAATAATAATAATAATAATAATAATAATAATAATAATAATAATAATAATAATAATAATAATAATAATAATAATAATAATAATAATAATAATAATAATAATAATAATAATAATAATAATAATAATAATAATAATAATAATAATAATAATAATAATAATAATAATAATAATAATAATAATAATAATAATAATAATAATAATAATAATAATAATAATAATAATAATAATAATAATAATAATAATAATAATAATAATAATAATAATAATAATAATAATAATAATAATAATAATAATAATAATAATAATAATAATAATAATAATAATAATAATAATAATAATAATAATAATAATAATAATAATAATAATAATAATAATAATAATAATAATAATAATAATAATAATAATAATAATAATAATAATAATAATAATAATAATAATAATAATAATAATAATAATAATAATAATAATAATAATAATAATAATAATAATAATAATAATAATAATAATAATAATAATAATAATAATAATAATAATAATAATAATAATAATAATAATAATAATAATAATAATAATAATAATAATAATAATAATAATAATAATAATAATAATAATAATAATAATAATAATAATAATAATAATAATAATAATAATAATAATAATAATAATAATAATAATAATAATAATAATAATAATAATAATAATAATAATAATAATAATAATAATAATAATAATAATAATAATAATAATAATAATAATAATAATAATAATAATAATAATAATAATAATAATAATAATAATAATAATAATAATAATAATAATAATAATAATAATAATAATAATAATAATAATAATAATAATAATAATAATAATAATAATAATAATAATAATAATAATAATAATAATAATAATAATAATAATAATAATAATAATAATAATAATAATAATAATAATAATAATAATAATAATAATAATAATAATAATAATAATAATAATAATAATAATAATAATAATAATAATAATAATAATAATAATAATAATAATAATAATAATAATAATAATAATAATAATAATAATAATAATAATAATAATAATAATAATAATAATAATAATAATAATAATAATAATAATAATAATAATAATAATAATAATAATAATAATAATAATAATAATAATAATAATAATAATAATAATAATAATAATAATAATAATAATAATAATAATAATAATAATAATAATAATAATAATAATAATAATAATAATAATAATAATAATAATAATAATAATAATAATAATAATAATAATAATAATAATAATAATAATAATAATAATAATAATAATAATAATAATAATAATAATAATAATAATAATAATAATAATAATAATAATAATAATAATAATAATAATAATAATAATAATAATAATAATAATAATAATAATAATAATAATAATAATAATAATAATAATAATAATAATAATAATAATAATAATAATAATAATAATAATAATAATAATAATAATAATAATAATAATAATAATAATAATAATAATAATAATAATAATAATAATAATAATAATAATAATAATAATAATAATAATAATAATAATAATAATAATAATAATAATAATAATAATAATAATAATAATAATAATAATAATAATAATAATAATAATAATAATAATAATAATAATAATAATAATAATAATAATAATAATAATAATAATAATAATAATAATAATAATAATAATAATAATAATAATAATAATAATAATAATAATAATAATAATAATAATAATAATAATAATAATAATAATAATAATAATAATAATAATAATAATAATAATAATAATAATAATAATAATAATAATAATAATAATAATAATAATAATAATAATAATAATAATAATAATAATAATAATAATAATAATAATAATAATAATAATAATAATAATAATAATAATAATAATAATAATAATAATAATAATAATAATAATAATAATAATAATAATAATAATAATAATAATAATAATAATAATAATAATAATAATAATAATAATAATAATAATAATAATAATAATAATAATAATAATAATAATAATAATAATAATAATAATAATAATAATAATAATAATAATAATAATAATAATAATAATAATAATAATAATAATAATAATAATAATAATAATAATAATAATAATAATAATAATAATAATAATAATAATAATAATAATAATAATAATAATAATAATAATAATAATAATAATAATAATAATAATAATAATAATAATAATAATAATAATAATAATAATAATAATAATAATAATAATAATAATAATAATAATAATAATAATAATAATAATAATAATAATAATAATAATAATAATAATAATAATAATAATAATAATAATAATAATAATAATAATAATAATAATAATAATAATAATAATAATAATAATAATAATAATAATAATAATAATAATAATAATAATAATAATAATAATAATAATAATAATAATAATAATAATAATAATAATAATAATAATAATAATAATAATAATAATAATAATAATAATAATAATAATAATAATAATAATAATAATAATAATAATAATAATAATAATAATAATAATAATAATAATAATAATAATAATAATAATAATAATAATAATAATAATAATAATAATAATAATAATAATAATAATAATAATAATAATAATAATAATAATAATAATAATAATAATAATAATAATAATAATAATAATAATAATAATAATAATAATAATAATAATAATAATAATAATAATAATAATAATAATAATAATAATAATAATAATAATAATAATAATAATAATAATAATAATAATAATAATAATAATAATAATAATAATAATAATAATAATAATAATAATAATAATAATAATAATAATAATAATAATAATAATAATAATAATAATAATAATAATAATAATAATAATAATAATAATAATAATAATAATAATAATAATAATAATAATAATAATAATAATAATAATAATAATAATAATAATAATAATAATAATAATAATAATAATAATAATAATAATAATAATAATAATAATAATAATAATAATAATAATAATAATAATAATAATAATAATAATAATAATAATAATAATAATAATAATAATAATAATAATAATAATAATAATAATAATAATAATAATAATAATAATAATAATAATAATAATAATAATAATAATAATAATAATAATAATAATAATAATAATAATAATAATAATAATAATAATAATAATAATAATAATAATAATAATAATAATAATAATAATAATAATAATAATAATAATAATAATAATAATAATAATAATAATAATAATAATAATAATAATAATAATAATAATAATAATAATAATAATAATAATAATAATAATAATAATAATAATAATAATAATAATAATAATAATAATAATAATAATAATAATAATAATAATAATAATAATAATAATAATAATAATAATAATAATAATAATAATAATAATAATAATAATAATAATAATAATAATAATAATAATAATAATAATAATAATAATAATAATAATAATAATAATAATAATAATAATAATAATAATAATAATAATAATAATAATAATAATAATAATAATAATAATAATAATAATAATAATAATAATAATAATAATAATAATAATAATAATAATAATAATAATAATAATAATAATAATAATAATAATAATAATAATAATAATAATAATAATAATAATAATAATAATAATAATAATAATAATAATAATAATAATAATAATAATAATAATAATAATAATAATAATAATAATAATAATAATAATAATAATAATAATAATAATAATAATAATAATAATAATAATAATAATAATAATAATAATAATAATAATAATAATAATAATAATAATAATAATAATAATAATAATAATAATAATAATAATAATAATAATAATAATAATAATAATAATAATAATAATAATAATAATAATAATAATAATAATAATAATAATAATAATAATAATAATAATAATAATAATAATAATAATAATAATAATAATAATAATAATAATAATAATAATAATAATAATAATAATAATAATAATAATAATAATAATAATAATAATAATAATAATAATAATAATAATAATAATAATAATAATAATAATAATAATAATAATAATAATAATAATAATAATAATAATAATAATAATAATAATAATAATAATAATAATAATAATAATAATAATAATAATAATAATAATAATAATAATAATAATAATAATAATAATAATAATAATAATAATAATAATAATAATAATAATAATAATAATAATAATAATAATAATAATAATAATAATAATAATAATAATAATAATAATAATAATAATAATAATAATAATAATAATAATAATAATAATAATAATAATAATAATAATAATAATAATAATAATAATAATAATAATAATAATAATAATAATAATAATAATAATAATAATAATAATAATAATAATAATAATAATAATAATAATAATAATAATAATAATAATAATAATAATAATAATAATAATAATAATAATAATAATAATAATAATAATAATAATAATAATAATAATAATAATAATAATAATAATAATAATAATAATAATAATAATAATAATAATAATAATAATAATAATAATAATAATAATAATAATAATAATAATAATAATAATAATAATAATAATAATAATAATAATAATAATAATAATAATAATAATAATAATAATAATAATAATAATAATAATAATAATAATAATAATAATAATAATAATAATAATAATAATAATAATAATAATAATAATAATAATAATAATAATAATAATAATAATAATAATAATAATAATAATAATAATAATAATAATAATAATAATAATAATAATAATAATAATAATAATAATAATAATAATAATAATAATAATAATAATAATAATAATAATAATAATAATAATAATAATAATAATAATAATAATAATAATAATAATAATAATAATAATAATAATAATAATAATAATAATAATAATAATAATAATAATAATAATAATAATAATAATAATAATAATAATAATAATAATAATAATAATAATAATAATAATAATAATAATAATAATAATAATAATAATAATAATAATAATAATAATAATAATAATAATAATAATAATAATAATAATAATAATAATAATAATAATAATAATAATAATAATAATAATAATAATAATAATAATAATAATAATAATAATAATAATAATAATAATAATAATAATAATAATAATAATAATAATAATAATAATAATAATAATAATAATAATAATAATAATAATAATAATAATAATAATAATAATAATAATAATAATAATAATAATAATAATAATAATAATAATAATAATAATAATAATAATAATAATAATAATAATAATAATAATAATAATAATAATAATAATAATAATAATAATAATAATAATAATAATAATAATAATAATAATAATAATAATAATAATAATAATAATAATAATAATAATAATAATAATAATAATAATAATAATAATAATAATAATAATAATAATAATAATAATAATAATAATAATAATAATAATAATAATAATAATAATAATAATAATAATAATAATAATAATAATAATAATAATAATAATAATAATAATAATAATAATAATAATAATAATAATAATAATAATAATAATAATAATAATAATAATAATAATAATAATAATAATAATAATAATAATAATAATAATAATAATAATAATAATAATAATAATAATAATAATAATAATAATAATAATAATAATAATAATAATAATAATAATAATAATAATAATAATAATAATAATAATAATAATAATAATAATAATAATAATAATAATAATAATAATAATAATAATAATAATAATAATAATAATAATAATAATAATAATAATAATAATAATAATAATAATAATAATAATAATAATAATAATAATAATAATAATAATAATAATAATAATAATAATAATAATAATAATAATAATAATAATAATAATAATAATAATAATAATAATAATAATAATAATAATAATAATAATAATAATAATAATAATAATAATAATAATAATAATAATAATAATAATAATAATAATAATAATAATAATAATAATAATAATAATAATAATAATAATAATAATAATAATAATAATAATAATAATAATAATAATAATAATAATAATAATAATAATAATAATAATAATAATAATAATAATAATAATAATAATAATAATAATAATAATAATAATAATAATAATAATAATAATAATAATAATAATAATAATAATAATAATAATAATAATAATAATAATAATAATAATAATAATAATAATAATAATAATAATAATAATAATAATAATAATAATAATAATAATAATAATAATAATAATAATAATAATAATAATAATAATAATAATAATAATAATAATAATAATAATAATAATAATAATAATAATAATAATAATAATAATAATAATAATAATAATAATAATAATAATAATAATAATAATAATAATAATAATAATAATAATAATAATAATAATAATAATAATAATAATAATAATAATAATAATAATAATAATAATAATAATAATAATAATAATAATAATAATAATAATAATAATAATAATAATAATAATAATAATAATAATAATAATAATAATAATAATAATAATAATAATAATAATAATAATAATAATAATAATAATAATAATAATAATAATAATAATAATAATAATAATAATAATAATAATAATAATAATAATAATAATAATAATAATAATAATAATAATAATAATAATAATAATAATAATAATAATAATAATAATAATAATAATAATAATAATAATAATAATAATAATAATAATAATAATAATAATAATAATAATAATAATAATAATAATAATAATAATAATAATAATAATAATAATAATAATAATAATAATAATAATAATAATAATAATAATAATAATAATAATAATAATAATAATAATAATAATAATAATAATAATAATAATAATAATAATAATAATAATAATAATAATAATAATAATAATAATAATAATAATAATAATAATAATAATAATAATAATAATAATAATAATAATAATAATAATAATAATAATAATAATAATAATAATAATAATAATAATAATAATAATAATAATAATAATAATAATAATAATAATAATAATAATAATAATAATAATAATAATAATAATAATAATAATAATAATAATAATAATAATAATAATAATAATAATAATAATAATAATAATAATAATAATAATAATAATAATAATAATAATAATAATAATAATAATAATAATAATAATAATAATAATAATAATAATAATAATAATAATAATAATAATAATAATAATAATAATAATAATAATAATAATAATAATAATAATAATAATAATAATAATAATAATAATAATAATAATAATAATAATAATAATAATAATAATAATAATAATAATAATAATAATAATAATAATAATAATAATAATAATAATAATAATAATAATAATAATAATAATAATAATAATAATAATAATAATAATAATAATAATAATAATAATAATAATAATAATAATAATAATAATAATAATAATAATAATAATAATAATAATAATAATAATAATAATAATAATAATAATAATAATAATAATAATAATAATAATAATAATAATAATAATAATAATAATAATAATAATAATAATAATAATAATAATAATAATAATAATAATAATAATAATAATAGTAATAATAATAATAATAATAATAATAATAATAATAATAATAATAATAATAATAATAATAATAATAATAGTAATAATAATAATAATAATAATAATAATAATAATAATAATAATAATAATAATAATAATAATAATAATAATAATAATAATAATAGTAATAATAATAATAATAATAATAATAATAATAATAATAATAATAATAATAATAATAATAATAATAATAATAATAATAATAATAATCATTCGATATGCGGCAATTCACTATTGCGCCATAAGTGTTGGCAATCTTTTTCCATCAAATTTCTTTGGTACTTTTTACTTTTTTTCTCTATTATTTTATTCGTGGATTTCTTTCAGGATCCTACTTCCTAAGTTTTCTGAAATTACGTCAGATTGAAAAAACAGTTATTTTTTATTTTATTGGAGAAAATGGGCATTTATTTCACGATCAGATAGAAATTTTATTCATAAGATTATTGTTTGACTAAATACATACATACATACTTAGTGCGAAATTCTTTAATATATTTTATAATGACAATTTTCCTCAGATTTATCCATTTTTACGCTGGACCTAATTATGTGGAATGTTTTCTATATGAACAGAACTGTAAGAATAACTAAAAGTAAATTGCTTAAATCATCATATAAGTAATCTTATTTTGACACGCGTAGTAGAGTTCGTAACAATATATTTTTCGGATAGGGGAAAAATAAATTAATTTTCGTCATTTTTTGACAGTTTCTCGAAGAATTTGTGTTAAAAATTGCATAGACATAATAAATTTATATAAAGGAGCACTACCATGTGCTAATTTAATTTTAAAGATAGCCAATATTTGCAGATTCCGGCAAGTTATAACCGAAAGAGCTTGCTAGTTTTTCTTAACCAACAAGAATGAACAATTTGTCTCCACATCAACCCGCACATACATATTTTCTATATACGAATCTTCCTATACAAATGTAGAACGTCAGTAAACAGATTTTTTTAGCGTCCAAATAAAATCAGTTCAAAATGTTTGTTTTACAAAAACAAAATCAAAAACGTACATTATGAAGAAGCATTGCAGTAAATATATAGTTATAATTTAAATAAAATATGTAAAACATAATTTATAATTATAAAAATTTCAATTTTTATATTTTAAAATACATAAAATGTGAAAAAAACATAAATTTTGTGTTATTACAATTTTGATTTTTGGATTTTTGAATAAAACATTTTTTTTCTATTATAAATAACTTAATAACTGATTTTGATTTGATTTTTACAATAACGTGACACAAAAATGTTTAACTAAATATGATTTATTTAAATTTAGTCAACAAATATGTATGTATGTATTTCAGTGTACATGTTCTATAAAAGTGCTGTATGTTGTTTTATCGTTTGTTTATTATTTAATTATCTTTTGGCGTGTTTTAAAGTACTTTTGCATATATTTAGTATTAATTGACCTCTTTGTTCACTTTTTTTAATTAAATTTTTAAGCTTAAGGTTAATTTTTTGTGTGTATATTTTAAATTTTCTCTTTTGTATATCCTGAGGATGTTAATAAATTCGTAGTAAAAAACTGAAAAAATTTTAAAATTATATACAAAAAGAACTTTCTAGCTTGAAGGTTACTTCTGTATTGTATCCATGTTAAGAGGTTACCGCAGGATCGCATTTTGATTTATATAAGAGCGTAAAAGTATTATACTTATGCATGTGTAAAAACTTGGAGAGAGTCTACATAGTTTGACTATACAAAACCAAATGTATTAGAGTTGAAATTGGTGTAAAGGCTTGGGAATACTTTTTATTTTTGCAACGATTTACCGTCTATTCTTAAAATTCTTCAGCGATCCTAGTTTTTTTGTTTTAATATATCAAAAGCGTTTTCCTGCTTTTTAGTTTTATATTTTATTTTCACTATAAAAGATAAAGATTTTAGAAAACTTCTCTATAAAATTTGAATGTTGGTTCCAGGCCGACCGATATAATAGTTACACATTCCTTGAATACAAAACATTAATATTGTTTATAATTAATTGTTAAAATAAGTGTAATTAAAATCGGTTGATAAATGCATAAGAAAACCTAGCTCGGTCTAGCAGCTCCTGAATTGTCTTTACATACTTACATATACATATATGTACATACATGTACAAACTGATTGCAATATTTTATTCTTTTGCAACATCCGGTTAATTAGCAAAGCAATGTATGCATGTGTGTGTATGTATGTATTTATGTATCTATGTATGTGTATTAACCAGTGTTTAAAAGGTTGTATTCATATATCGTACTGTTACGAAAACTTATCATTATCTATAATAATTATAAAGTTATTTTGCACAATGACGTGGTGCAATACTTTTGGCTTGCATTTTTGCATTATTTCATACCCATATGAATAATGGTCAATTTAAGGTTACATACGTGCATATGTGCATGTATGTGTATTTCAATAGGTTTTATTAATAGGGTGTCAATATATAATCCTCTTTTCTGGTCTTACTATGGATTTCTGGTGATTTTTGTTTGCTTGCATTTTACATTTTTTTCCGTTTCTGTTTCTGCTTGCTTTGTTGGTGTTGAATTGTCTTATAATAATAAACAGCGCCACTTCATAAACATGTTTGTCTTGTATTTTTGGTCTAACTTTAATTTAATCTCCAAATATGTAGACTAGTATGGCTTTAACTATGGCTTTTGCTCTGCCATCAACATATGTATATCGGCTTTTGTGTCGGATCTTTCATGGTTAGACTGAACAACCTGTTGCTGTAGATGAATCAGTTCTTACTTAAACTTTGAGACGAAACGTATGCTTGGCTAGAAAATATTAAAAAACATACATTCATACATATATAAACATGTATTCGTAATTATAGTGCGGTTAGAAAAGCAGAGTAAATAAATAAATGAATATAAAATAAAAAAAAAATTGGGCCAAAATTTACATAAAAATGTTATTCTAATCGTAATAAAATAATGTTTTATAATTCACAGTGAATACTAGAGAATACTGCTCCTTCCAGTTTTTATTCAAATTTTTTAGGTAGGTTTAATTCAAAATCAGTTAATATTTGTAATAATATACATAAATCATTAAAAAAATATTGTTATTGTTAAATAAACTGTAATAAATATTCAATTATGAATACTGCAGTGCCATTAAAATTCTAATTCCTAAATGTATCATATTTAAAGATTAGGAATTTAAAAGCTGAACAGTAAAAGACATTTAAGCTTTAAATTCAAACATGCAGTTTCATGAATAAACCAGTATTGATTGCTTAAAGATTAAAAAATATCAGTAAAGCAATTTGAATAACAAATATAAAAAATTCCGCATACGAAAGTAAAATGAACATACCAAAACCAATTTTAAATTAGCTTTAATACTTGCATAACTTCATATATTATTTGTACATACATGAATATACATATGCATGGTCATACATGTTGTAATCAATTGATCTTGAGGTCATTCTTTAAAAATACTTCATTGTAGTTAATCCAGGATAATCAAAGTGACTGTTTCGAGTATGTGAACTTTTATAACTAAAAATGGCGATTAGCAGAGACGACAGCGGCACTATTGTTTTTTGGTTTGACTCATGAAACGGACGTTAATTAAAATTACCTTTAATCGAGCATGTTAAGATTAAAGAAATAAAAATTGATGTCAAATATTAATCTCCTTAGAGTGATAGTAGTAATAAATAGTTGCTAAAAATATTTGAGAATAGCCTTTACTTTCACCGATAATATATAATTGTACGGGGCACATAGCATTTTTAACAGACTTTCAATATTTTGACAAGAGCCTCAGCCGTAAGGAAAATTCTTTGTTCTTGATCTAAAATAAGTTAACTTAAACGATTTCATCTACTCAAACAAGTTACCAACTCTAAACGACTAATTTATTTTTATTTTTATCTAGTTCACACAAATTAAATTATTTAAGTTGTCACTTAGACGTCAAGCAGAAAGATAAAAAAGAAAAAAATTTCAGAGCCAAAATGTTGCAGCCGCACGAATCTAAACTTTTATGGAGGAAGCGAAAAAGAAGAAATAGTGTTGAAAGACTTCGCTGTAGAAAAGTTTACTGCACTATTATATCAGTTATCTATTTGACACTATTGCCACAGGGACTAACACAATATAATGGTGAGTTATAACAACCAAACATTTAACTACATTTACATATTAAGATTTACATTAGTATATACAATATACTTGTAAACATTAAAAACGAAACTAAAATTTATATTTTAATGTAAAAATAAATTTCGACATGCATGAAACCAGAAGTTTTTTTTTAAAACAATACTAATAATAATAATTTTTAAAAATTAAACTTTAAAAATAAATTACTTGATTTTCAAGTATATGAGTCAGGATATCATATTTATAATTAGCGTTTATAATGGAATATAAAACTCCCTAAACTGCTTAAGGCCATGTTTCACTATACTACACTGTCGTGCGATTCATTCACACGAAAATCTAATGTGATATATTTACTATTTTAAAAAATCGTATCAAAATGGCGTTGCTGGGGTGCCATACTTTAACATAGAAAAATGTTAAAGTTGCAAATGCAACTCTGATCATGTCATTTTGTGTTATCAAATTTTAAAAAAATTTTCATAAACTTTTCCATGTTCAAAAAATCTGACATTTTTAGGACACACTATCCTATTTTTTCAGCGGAGATGCCATATTTGGAAATCATACGATTGTATAGGATAGTGTACAAAGGCCTTAATAGACCAAAGTATGCTGCAAAAATATAATATAAAATTTTACACACCTCCATTAAACGAGAGTAGAAAATGTAAATGTACAGTCAATTTAGCGTCAATAATAATGCTATTATAGATTAAAAGAAGTACATTTATTTATTGTATAAACATTTTTTTGTTTCTTTGAATGTGTGCACATACATACAATTGTGTGCAATTATTTTGTTATTGGTAATAAGAATATACATATATATCTACATATGCATATTTAATATTGGTGTACATAAGTAAAACATAAGACAAGAAAAACCATAATATAAAATAGAAAAATGTACTAATAAAAGGGGTATGAATGGATACTTATTATTAATTTACATCCATTTCATCACTGTTAACAATTGTCACGTAATTTTATTTCGTTAAGTTTTTAACGATCAACTGATACAGTTACATTTATTGTTCTACATTTGGAGTCCTGAAAATGGCCAGATTTTACTTCCAGTGATTGTTTTTACGATGTTAATAAAACAATATCGAATCGGTATATCGAATCTGTGATGCAATCGGCGGGCATGATTTGTAATGCAACCCATACACGATACAACCGTTGGCACAACTTGGGCAAGTTGTAATCAAGATTGTAACGTGTGTGTTCATACTGTGGTATGAAGTTGTGTCTCGGTTGTATGAAAAATCAAAATTTTTTGATTTTTTGGCAAGTTGTGCCAACGCGTTGCAACGTTTGTGGGTTAGTCATGCGACTTCGTACATCATTCTCATTTTAATTTTGCGAGAGAAAGACGTGTTCATTTTGGTTTTTGAAAGCAAAGAAAACTAAGTGAATACTAATTAAAAATGGAAGACACAGCTGAAATGAAACTAGAGCACAGTTCTACGATGAATTATTTAATGATAGCCAATATTAGTAAATTATATGCAATTAAAAACAGTTTATTGAAGTTTTATTTTTTAAAGTTTTTCATTTGAAATTTTATTTAATTTTTATTTTTTAAAAATTTTTTAGATTAAAAAAAATTTGAATGTCAATAAATATTTAATTTACTTAAAGAGCTTTCAATTGTTTGATTACTAAGCGAGTTGTACCAACGGTTGGATCGTGCATGGGTTGCATAATATTATTTCTTCTTCTACGCAAATATAAAACCACATATGTATGTATGTATTTGGATATATATTTTTTAATATAATAAAAAATCTTGTGCACCTTACTTCGTGTAAAACAGTTAAATAACAATAAAAATATATGTATATATCAGGTAAGAAAGCCTTCCGCCATTATAAAACTGAATAAGTATCTTATACTACTGAAGTGTGAAAAATCGTTTTCATTTTGTTTACAGTCGTTTCGACTGCTCTGTTTTTAGAAACACATACTACATATCGCTTAAATCTGGCACACCCACAACCGTACTGATCAATTAAATTGGTTCTCTAAACATTAAAATTGCAATTGTACCATAAGAAGAGCAAACCAGTTGCCTGCAGCATTAAATCAATTTGCATAGTAAATATAAACAAATGTTTTAATATTCAGGGTAATAAAAGTGTTCCTAAAAAATAATCAATTTATTTGCTAGTGTAGTCAATATTATCATACCTGTCACCTAAGAAGCACTAGGAAATCGTTGCTTATGCGTATTATTCACCTTCCTAAAATGTGTATTTTTCTTATAATGGAGTTTACACAGTTTCATTTCTGCGTCGCTGTCGCCATATACACATAAATATTGACATTTTTGTCTTAGCCAATGCATGTGTGCACATACATGCATTCATGCATAAACACAATCTATATTGATCCACAACAGAGTAAACCCGCATATACAAATCCGCACATACTCTTATTATGAATGAACATAAAGTTTTAAAACAATTGCCGATAATTGGGTTACTGGATTAACATAACCAGGTAATTGTGTAAAAAAAATTGAAGAATCAAAGAAAGCCTGCTGATATTGTTTGTTCTTTCTATGTATGTTATGAATTTATTGTTAGAAACTAAAAAAAAAATTAAATTTGCTCTGGGAGACATGTAGGCAACATAACGATCAAATTGTAAATCTATATGAAAAGTAGGAAACTCTGTGAATGTAATCTAAAAGCCCAATCCATTTGTATACTGCATGCAACAATAGTGTTTTCATACTGAGGATAAAACCTGGTTTAAAAACAAAATTTGGTTTTAACTTTAAAACCAATCCTTAAAACCTGGTTTTACCATACAAAATAATTCTCATAAAACCATTTTAAAACCTTTTTTGAATTGGTTTAAAGTAGATTTTATGAAATACAACCTTGTTTTATACAGTACATATTCAGTGCTACCAAGTTAGAAAGATTGAAAACAGCTGATAATTCATTCACATTCACAAATATTCATTCACAAAATGTAAAATCATTTCAATTTTAGAACACATTTTTAAAATTTCTTATTTTTTATATAAACAATAACAGCTGTCTTTTTTTATTAAATTTCTTTCCTTTCTGGCCAATTATTTTAAATTTTTGTATATTTTTAATGTGCCACTTTCACATGTGTTTAGCTTATAAGGCCTAACTTCCATTTGCCAATAAAACTAATGGCGTTTTCTTTTCTACATTAAAAATGTCGCCCTGTGAAAAGGTGCCTTTTTAAAATGCATTGCCCACCCTGTGAAAGTTCAATTTTTTATACGACGAGAAACGAACACAAATTAGAAAAAAGTGCAATGCCTTTTTTTTACAGCTGATAAACAAACATTTTCTGTATATTTTATGAAATGTGTATACAAAAATGATCAGTTGCTAGATTGCTAATTCATCTGCTTGAGAAAACAAATTTTTTTTTTTAATATCTCATATAATTAAGCAGCCGTATTGTTGTCTTTTGTTGGTTTTATACGATACAAAACATAAAAATAATTAGTAAAATCTAATTTTCTGACTCTTTCAACTCAAAAGACTTTTTTTGAACATTTTCTGGTAACGCTGTGCAAGAATAAAAATCATGTGTTTTACAAGGCAATTTCTGCCCTGTTAAATTGTTCAGGGAAAAAGTGCAATGCCCTTTGCACTGCGAAAGGCCAACATTTTTTAGAAAAGAACACGCAACCCTTTCACAGGGCAACGCATTTTCGAGAAAAGAACACAAAATTGCCCTCCCTGCGGGTAGTGTTGCCTTTTTTTGTAGAAAAGAAAACGCCATAAATTTTATTGCACATTTATGTTAGATTTAACGGATGAATTGTGTATGTGTGTGTTGAAGTTGGCTGACGCAATAGTTTATTATATTTCATCATCCTTGGCAAAAACAACATGGGTAGATCAATATTGGTTACAGTGGGACAACACTATGACATATATAGTATGGTGAATACTTCACACATATTACTTTGTTTGGCTGTGTCATTTTCCTTTGTTCTTTTTTTTACTTCTCTAGTTTTGTTACATGTGAAAAGTCGGTACTCGCTTAAAATAAAAAATAATAAAAGGAAAATTAAAACGAAAGTGTTTTACTTACATATAGAAAATTATCTACAGGTTATGGGCCCAGTTTAAATTCTGCTATTGAAAGTTAATGTTAAAATTAAAAGAATAACAATTAAAACAATGGAAAGGGGCAAAAGAAATATCAAGCCCTTTGATGGGGAAAGGTACTCGATCTGGAAGTTTCGTGTCCGTGCGGTTCTGAGTGCCTTTGATTGCAACTTTACTGTGTTCAGAAAGGAATTACTTACCATCTGACAGTTTCACACACTCCACAATTAAATGGTGTATCCGAAAGGATGAATAGAACCATTACGGAAAAGGCTCGTGCAATGGTTAGTGGAGCCAAATTACAGAAAACTTTCTGGGGTGAAGCGGTATTGACCGCAACATATTTAATTAACAGGAGTCCCAGTGTTGCATTAAAGGAACATTTGAAAACCCGATATGAAATGTGGCATAATAGAAAGCCAAATCTTAAATATCTAAAAGTTTTTCGTTCAACAGTGTATGTCCATGATAAGTCAAGAAATAGAAAGTTTGATGAAAAATCATGGAAAGGTATACTTGTTGGTTATGTGCCGAATGGATTGAGAGACGTTATTGTTGATGAGAAAAATATGATGAATTCTAGATCTGTAATGAACAATAAATTTTGTAAAGATGATTTCCTGAATGAGAGTACGGAATGTGTTCAATCAGAATTCCGGAATGAGAGTACGGAATGTGTTCAATCAAATATCCTGAAAGAGAGTAAGGAATATTTCCCGAATGAGAGTACGGAATGTCCTCAGTCCAATGTCCCGAATGAGAGTACGGTTACTGGATCTGATGAATTAGGACAAATTGAACAGCCTAGTGAAGATCTACCCATGGAGGTGAATATCAATCCATTCGAGAAAACTGTTGAGAATTCAAATGAAATTAATGAAAGTTATGATGAATTAACGCAATCATGTCCTAAAATCAGAAGAAGTGAGCGAATAAAGGAGAGACCACAGGTATCATACAGGGACTTAATTGAGAATTGCATAATGAATGCAAGTGTTTTGTTAAATACTATTCCAAATTCATTTAACGAAATCAGAGATAGAAATGATAGAGTACAGTGGGAAGAAGCCATTACAGAAGAGCTAGATTCACATTTTCTTAACAAAACTTGGTCCTTAGTAAAGAAACCTGAAGCCAAGAATATAGTTGATTGTAAATGGGTATTTACAATAAAATATGATGAGTTTGGCAGGCCGGTTAAATATAAAGCAAGGCTAGTTGCTCGTGGGTTTACTCAAGAGTATTTAGTATATTATGATGAAACTTTTGCTCCAGTGGCAGGAATTGCAAGTTTCCGAATTTTGATATCTTTATCAAACCATTTTAACTTGAAATTCCATCATATGGATGTTAAAACAGCCTTCTTAAATGGTACACTTCAAGAGGTAATATATATGCATATACCACAAGGATTATCAGGTGGAAATGATGAAGTCTGTAAGTTAAATAAAGCCATTTACGGGCTTAAACAGGCAGCTAGATGTTGGTTTGAGGTTTTTGAGCAAACTATGAAGGAAATTGGTTTTGAAAATTCATCAGTTGATCATTGCATTTATGTTCTTGATAAAGGTGACACCTTGAAGAAGATATATGTCTTATTATATGTAGACGATTTGGTGATATCAACATCGAGTATGGAGACTATTAATAACTTCAAATTTTATTTAAAAGGGAAATTTAGAATGACCGTTTTACAAGAGATCCGATATTTCATAGGAATAAAAATAGATAGAGAAGAGAATAAGGTTCGTCTTAGCCAATCGGCCTACATTGAGAACGTGCTAGGAAAATTCAAAATGGATGAATGCAATAAAGTAAGCTCTCCACTTCCTAGCACATTGAGTTATGAAGCACTGGATTCAGATATTAAGTGTGACCCACCATGTCGAAGTGCAATTTTTTATTTAATGTACATAATGTTATGTACTCGACCAGATCTAAGCACTGCAGATTTAAAACTAACATTTATTGCGACATCAAAATATAATGAACATTTAATTGGCTATGTAGATTCTGACTGGGGAGGATGCAAGAATGATAGAAAAAGCACAACTGGTTATTTATTTAAAATGTTTGATACAAACCTGATTTGTTGGAACACAAGAAAGCAAACTTCTGTTGCAGCGTCATCAAGTTAGAGAAGCCTTATGGCTAAAATCATTATTGAAAAGTTTAAGAATTAATTTGAATGAACCTATAAAGATTTTTGAAGATAATCAAGGTTGTATAAGCATAACTAATAATCCATCATGTCACGAGTGGTCGAAACACATTGACATCAAATATCATTTTTCTAGAGAACAAATTAAGAATAAACTAATTAAAATTTTGTACATATCCACAGATAAACAAATTGCTGATATTTTGACGAAACCTTTGAAACATAGATTTATCGACTTAAGATCTCAGTTGGGTCTAAACTTTTAATTTTATATATATACGTATTTGAAGATTAATTTGAATAACCTTCTTTTGTTGTGTTTTTCTATTGAGATATTTGAATTGAATTTTAGCTTTTGTGTTTTATGAACTGATAATATATCGACAACATTTAAAGTTATAAATTAATATCTAGTCCTAATTTAACGATGGATAAATTGAATTTAATCCTAATTTTTTTATGTAATTACCTGAATTCGTATTATTTAATTTATGTTGGTCTGATTGGGTTTTTCTGGGTTTTCCCAATCCCAGCAACAAATGTTGGATCAAAATATGTTATATTCCCCAGAAGGGTCGGCTTGTCAGATTAGCTATTATTATTTTATAATTTAAATTTAATCTAATCATGATCTACATACATGTTTTTTTTGAGGAGGTGTGTTAGATTTAACGGATGAATTGTGTATGTGTGTGTTGAAGTTGGCTGACGCAATAGTTTATTATATTTCATCATCCTTGGCAAAAACAACATGGGTAGATCAATATTGGTTACAGTGGGACAACACTATGACATATATAGTATGGTGAATACTTCACACATATTACTTTGTTTGGCTGTGTCATTTTCCTTTGTTCTTTTTTTTACTTCTCTAGTTTTGTTACATGTGAAAAGTCGGTACTCGCTTAAAATAAAAAATAATAAAAGGAAAATTAAAAAAAAGTGTTTTACTTACATATAGAAAATTATCTACAATTTATCCCTACGTTTCGTGGATTTTTGTCCACTTCATCAGGGGATTATTTAATTTATAAGAAACAAAAATTGAGAAAAGATTTTACAATATTTGTTATTATATTTTTTAACTTACTAACTAGTGTGACCAAAACTAATCACCGTCTGATAACTGTGCTATAAATGCCACTTAAGTTGTCTGTATCTTCTTTTTTGTTCATTGTTTTGTCAATTTTTTGTTGTATTCTTAAACTTTCCATAATATATCTTTTTTTCCAGTTATGTGCTTTGTCTAGTATTTTTAAATAAAATCCACCAACACCATTGCAAACACCATTCAATTTCGTTACATTTGCTTGAATAAAAGCATTCAAATCGTTCCGATCGTACTGCTGCTCACGTCGAAATTCAAACTCGCGTACATCGTGCATTGATCGATTTGGAGATGGCATCCCTAATTGTATCAATGCCTTATTTGCAATTGCTAAACATAAATCCTCAATTTGAATTAAAGCTTCATTGTTTTTCCCGGTGTACATTCCATATCCATTTGACGCACTCGATACAAAATATCTTCAGATGAATAATTCTGTTATTTAATCTACAATTCGGAGAGATTCGACGGAAAACATATTGACAAAAGGATTGCAAATAAAACGCGTATTTGATGTGGATGGGCCGAAACAGCTGCATCAGCCAGAGATTGATTCCAATGCGTATCACTTTCCAACAAATTCAATATTTCACATGCTTTACGATACGTTGCACACACTACTCCAACTACTGTTCTCAATGATTGAAATGATTTTGGACCACGAACATTTACTAAAAGCGATCGCAAATAATAACATTCGGCATTATTTGGATGAACCGTATAGATACATCCCAATGCATCACTTGAAAAGATATTTGGATGACCTTCAAATCGATTTCCTTGCTTGCGCCTCTGAAATTCTCTTATGTATTTATTACAAACAAAACTATTAAAACAACTACAAAACAACACATTTATTTCTGAATTTCTTATATTTTTAATGTATTTTTTACAAACAAAACTTTTAAAACAACAACTTTATTTCATTTTTGGTCTGCTGTTGTGCGTTGAAAACGTTTCAATAAAATGAAAAATTTTTTTAAACACCGAACATTCAGCTGTTGTTAACTATAGAAAACGAAATATGAAATGAAAACCAATACTACACAATTTAATCATGAAATCTGTAACTCTATAAAACAAAGAACAAAGCAACGTGGAGAGAACACCACAGTGTGTACCACCACAATACTCTTTACCTCTCACACCCTCACTTTCAAGATTTTGCAAAGTAAACTTTGGTTGTCTAATTTGTGCAGACGTATACACGTATACGCACATAAGCACGTACGCATATTCAATACTGCTGACCTACCATATACTAAATGATGACCTATCATATACTAAAGGACACTTATGTAAATAATAATTTAATTAAATCAATAATAAAACTTGATTTCAAGGGATTACATAATATTGTCTCCAGTTGGCTCTTTTTTGATCCTGTAGGAAGAAGATCACTATTACAATAGTCAGTATTATTAAAAGAAATTCGTGAAAAATTACATGTTTACAAAGCCATTTACTTGAAATTTCTACTATATGAGTTAACATTAATTTTGAAAGTTAGTCATCGCAAAAAATATACATACATATACATACAATTTTATATAACTTATTAAGAATCAATTTAACCAATGATTTGAAAACATAAACTACTCTGAAATATTTTTCTGTTTTAATAACATAATTGTTAAGCGAATTTGAAAATCAGTTCGACTAATTAGAGAGAAAAGAAAATCTAAAAAATACTATTTGGGCGAGAATTTATATCCAACTTTTATTGGATAAATTTAAATTTGCTTCAATTATATTTATTTTGCTAAATACTAGTGGGTCTGTTGTGCGAATTTTTTCTACATAAATTAAAATTACAACATAAATTATCATATCATCCTGTTTACAAGCAATATGTGTCCTTTAACCCCAAGTAAGAAAGTAGCAGCTTGTTTTTAGTGGTTGGTCATGCCTGTTAATTTAATGTATAATTGTATGTATGTTTGGAACACCAGATTTTTAATACGCTACAAAGTATTGATCGTATCGCCACCATATCAGTTGAAAGAGTACACAACATACGTATGAAGTACTCTATGTAACTAGTCTTTCAGGCATTTGAATTAATATATCTCGAAGCTAAATTACAAAGGCCCAAAGCCATTTTATGTCAAAAATGAGTTTTTTGGTCAAAAAATTTTTTAAGTTTACTGTAAATGAAAACAAATTACCTTAAAGTTTTTTTCCTTGTCATAAAATTATCTAATGAACTCCAATATTAACATTTACTAAATATTACCCTTATTGTTATATTATTACACCTCTACACTGAATGCAATTACAGTGTATTTTTAATATTCTTCTAAGTACAGGGTGTCCCCCGGGAAGATATACCACTTTATAAAATGGGATTACCGCCAGACCTATTTCCACAACAAGTTATATCAAGAAATGGCGATGGTGATTGGCCTCCATGCTTACCTGGTTTAACTGCTCCTTACTTGTTTTTGGGAGGATATCTTAGAAGCAAGGTTTATGCAAACAAAAAAGAAACGCTTGAGCAACTCAAACAAAATATTAGTGATGAAATTAATGAAATACCGTGTGAAATGTGTGAAAATGTATTATAAACTGCCCACAAAACATATCGCATTTGTAAGGCTAATAGAGGCAGACATTTAACTGATATTGTATTACATACATGATAGCCGACATTAAATAAAACATTTATCAATATAAGATCCATCATCTTTCACTTAATCAAAAATTAGAAAGAAACAAAGTGGTACACCTTTCCGGCGGAGACCCTCTATTAGGTCTCTAAATGTTTTAAGTGATTTCAATTACGAACTTAACATACGTACACATATACGCGTATATAAAAAAATACAATTTCTAGGTGGAACCAACGATGTATGTGTTTAGGGTATGATATATACTCTTAAGTTTGGTGCAAGTACGAAAAGTTTTAATTTGTTTGTGGCGTCTTCTTTTTTACAACAAAAGGAAGGTAACACTACCCGCAGGGAGGGCAATTTTGTGTTCTGTTATTGAACAAATTGATAAATAATCCCACAGTTTTATTACCGATACAAATTCACAACCAGTTAATAAAGTTACACGAAACCTCGATTTCCTACAAATTTAGACTAGGAGTATGGCCGACGTGAACGTAAAAGTCATTTAAGTAACTTTTCCAATTGTACAGAAAGAATTGCTATATTCAATAAATGCCACTTGATCGGGCATTTCCGGCAAAATGCAAAACTAAAATATTTAACCGGAAATTAGTAAGGCAAGATGAAAACAACATTAATGGCGTTTTCTTTTCTACAAAAAAAGGCAACACTACCCTCAGGGAGGGCAGTTTTGTATTCTTTCCTCAAAAAAATGCTACCCTCTGAAGGGGTTGCGCGTTCTTTTGTAAAAATGTTGAACAAATCAAAAGGGCAGAAATTGCCCTGTAAAACACATGGCTTTTATTCTTACACAGCGTTACCGGACAATGTTCAAAAAAAGTCTTTTGAGTTGAAAGAGTCAGAAAATTAGATTTTACTAATTATTTTTATGTTTTGTATCGTATAAAACCAACAAAAGACAACAATACGGCTGCTTAATTATATGAGATATTAAAAAAAAAAAATTTTTTTTCTCAAGTAGATGAATTAGCAATGCGGCAACTGAACATTTTTGTATACACATTTCATAAAATATGCACAAAATGTTTGTTTATCAGACGTTAAAAAAAAGGCATTGCACTTTTTTCTAATTTGTGTTCTTTTCTCGTTATATAAAAAAATTGCACTTTCACAGGGCTGGCAATGCATTTTAAAAAGGCACCTTTTCATAGGGCGACATTTTTAATGTAGAAAATAAAACGCTATAAGATTCAATTTTTAAATATAATAATAAAATTATAATAAAATAAATATATAGCAAAAAATTTGTACCAAAAACATTTTGAAATTAATTTTAGAGGGCTACAAACTAATCGCTATTTACTATCAGTTAGTTAAATTAAATAATACCCCTGTTCTAAGTTAATTTTTTATATTTTTTTTTACCATGTTTTAAGTTAATTTTATATATATATATATGTATATAATTTTTTTAATTTCTAAGTTAATAGACATTTTTATAAAAGTAGCCATATATATAGATGTATATACGTAAGTATATACATATGTACGTATGTAGATAGTTTTATATTATATAGGATATGAAATAGTTAATATAGTGATCATTAGTTCGTGGTAAAACAACCAGTTATTAATTTAACGCACTTCTGAAGCAAATGTGACAAATCATATTGCCTTCCTTCTCACAGATCAAATATGAAATGGGATTTGTGACATACATACAAACATTCGTAAGTATGTACAAATATGTATGCGATCTGCATTTTAATAATTTACTATGTTCTCAAAGCGAACAAAAATTTACATTTACCACCTCAATTATATACATAAAATACATACAAGTATATTGCATAAATACACGCATAAGTTAGTGCTTTCTTACGCTTAAGCATATAAATTAGTTTATGGCTATAAATAATCAGAGTTAACAATACCAACAATAGTTCGGTTAGCTGTTATCCGGTTGTGAATATGTAAAGGTATGTATATATTACATGTGTTATTTTGTACAATGGCAGGTGTAGATGCAGCGATTGGTAGACGGAGAAAGTTTCTGGTTTTTGTTTTTATTTGAATTACGAAAACGTTTTTAAGTTTAATTTTCCTTTTTCAAATTTTTGTGATGCAATGTATGTACATATGTACGTATATGTATGTATATATGTATGTATATACAAATATACATAGGGATGTATACGTGAATTTTTTGGTGGCTTTGAAACACGAAATTGTAGAAAATAGTGTAGATTTACACGGCGAATTTTACGACGTCATAAAACAAGAGAAAGAAAGGTAATAGAAAGAAGGGTACAGAAATCATGTATATTTCTGTTTTTCATAATTTTTTTCACATCTCTAATCTAAAGTGTTTGTGGCTTGTTTACAGTTTCTTTTAATGTTTTCCCCCTTCTTTGTACTACTCAGCTTTTTTAATTTTACAAATTTAAATTATTTATCTGTATGTAACAGTTTATATTATTTTTTTAACAACTAAGGGCAAGTATCTTTTGAATTGCGCAAAGAGAATAAATGTAAGTACGTGTGTAATATGTTATGCAAGTAACCACGGATTGACTTTCTTACCCTTTAAGGGCTAATCATAACAAATACTTCATACTTACGAGTAGTCGTATATTTTGTATTTTCTCAACTAATAACTAATGGCGTTTTCTTTTCTACATTAAAATACAATGTTAAAATGCATTAAATGCCCTGTGAAAATGCAATATTTATATAACGAGAAAAGAACACAAATTAGAAAAAGTGCAATGCCTTTTTTTAACAGCTGATAAACAAACATTTTGTGTATATTTTATGAAATGTGTATACGAAAATGTTCAGTTGCCACATTGCTAATTCATCTGCTTGAGAAAACAAATTTTTTTTTTTACTATCTCATACAAATAAGCTGCCGCATAGTGGCCTTTTGTTTGTTTTATACGAGGCAAAATATAAAAATATTTATTAAAATCTAATTTTCTGACTCTTTCAACTCAAAAGACTTTTTTTGAACATTTTCTGGTAACGCTGTGCAAGAATAAAAACCATGTGTTTTACAAGGCAATTTCTGCCCTGTTGATTTGCTCAGGGCAAAAGTGCAACGCCTTTTGCAGTCCGAAAGGGCAACATATTTTAGAAAAGAACACGCAACCCTTTCACAGGGCAACACATTTTCGAGAAAAGAACACAAAATTGCTCTCCCTGCGGGTAGTGTTGCCATTTTTTGTAGAAAAGAAAACGCCATAAGTTCCACTACTAATGATGTTGCCCAAGGGGAGGTTTTACCACTTCTTCAAATTCTTACTTTGATTTTATTTACCATTCGTAGTCACTATAGGTCTCACGTTTCCACAAGAAATTGTAAATAAAACACACCTAAGTTTTTTTTTCCTGCATAGAAGCAATAGAACAACTATATATACACTTCGTATACAGACACATAGGTACAGAGACTCGCATTACAAAATGCATGTATACCACCCGATACTAAAACCTTGCTTGGAAATTTGCAACTTTCTATTGCTGAAAACTCAGGGCTCAAACCAAACCGAACTGAGCTAAGGTTGTGGGGTAGAATATCATCCCATTCAATTCTTTCTTTTCATAAACGTTGAAGTGGTTCATAACAGCTCGCAATAGTGGAACCAACAATTTGTTTAATTACATTCTTCGACAGGAAAGATAGCGCAAATGAAAAAAGAAACTGTCTTTGAAAGGCTAGCATACTAATTATAATGTTTGTATTGTTTGAACACCACTTGCGAATTATAAAATTTCTCTTTTTGTGCTTATATGTTATTTGTTCAAGAATTTCATTAATGTGCTTTAAAGAGTCTGCTCCATATATCAAATGATCGATGTAGAAATCACGTAATAACATTTTTTAGCCCAAGAGGGTAAACCGGGATAAATCTTTCGCTAACTACTATTATGTGCCCAGTTTGTATCGCACCATAAAATATATTGCAAATAATTATCTGGATATTAAACGTTTATACATAGATACATTTCACGCACGTATATCTCCTGCTGGAGCAGTAGTAAAGAAGCGAAAACGTAACACCGTCATAATCAAATGTTCTAGTTGAGCTGTGTGGTTTGTTCACATAATGGACGCCTTCAACTAAGGGCATATGTTTAAAATCGATATATGTATTAATAAATGATCTATATTCATACTTTATTTCTGAAATATGATTTACACGCCTTTCCAAATTTTTAAATCGACGTAGGCCACAGTGATATGATTCGCCAAGTATTGTGGGTCTTGTTTTAAACGTCAAATGGATTATAAATTTTGTTGAGATTATAAGTTTAAATGTGTCGACTTTGAGATAACATCTACATGATTTTGGATCTCCCAGAAACATGGAACGAGATTATCCAGAATATTTTTTCATTTGCACATAAACCTAAGAGAATCTTTTTTCTTTTTTGTGGCTCAATATCAATACCAGCAATAACCCATCCCATGTCAGTATTTTGAACAGTGACGATTCTGGTCCAATTCAAATTTTTCCACTACACAATGATTCAAAAATATATTTCCAAGTATCAATAAATCAATTGGTTTTGTTTTGAAAAATAATGGATCTGCTATTGAAAATGGAGCTGGAGGTTCTAGGGTACTTGATATAACAACAAATGCCAGATACGCTCATTTATTTGATATTCTTCATTGAATTACAATATTTACAATTTACTAAAAGATCCTCGGTTAGCTTAAAGTTGCAATTTGTTTACGAAATTGGTTATTATAAAATGAGTCTGGAAGGTTGAGTGGAGAATAGCTTTACACGGAATAAGAGTACCAACATTTGTTTTGACTACCTCAATAGCAGTATCTAATATTGTTGTTTTATCATCAAGTTCCCCTTTATCTATATTACTTGATACAACCAAAGATGGCAATGATTTTTTGTAATTTGTGTTTTTCGAGGTGGATCCTTCAACATCTAAGCTTTTGGAAGAAGTGTTACCTGCCGAACGTTAGATATTATTTTATTGTGAGTTGGGTAAAATTTTCATGTGAATCAAGCTATTATGTTTCAATGAACAATAAATTAAATGTTTAACTTCTTTAAATCTTTGAGGTGGCATTTGTGACAAAAATTGAAGGCAACTGAAAATTGCATTTGACATTTGACGTGCATACGCTTTGTGAGTTAGTTGAAACGACTAAATATTTTTTTCGTTTGTTGGTATAATGATATTTTTTAGAGTCCATCTGTTTACTTGATGATTGATTTACCTCTCCATTCTCCACATTTTCCGTTGTTTGGCATGTATTTTGTAGAAACTTTGCTATTTGTTCTCTCGTAGGTATTTTACATATAAGCGAGGTTCCTTCCCATTTGGTTTTTGTTGAATGAATTATATGCATCAGCAAGCAGTCAATTGAAATCGTCTTTTTTTTAATATGGTTGTTAATAAGGTTTAATTTTCCACAAAACTTTAATGCTCTTGTATAACCTCAAATTCTGCATGGAATTTGTGAAAAACCTTCAACTTAATAGATAAGACATCTCTTATCTAGGAATTCAATATTGCAGTGGTGTAGCTCTTGCTGTACTCCAATACAAATTTTTATTCAATTTGCAATTACGTCGGAGTCCCAAAATTTTATGTATATGGATTAGCCAAATGTTGTATATGGTGCCTTACCGCTCTGATCCCTCTGATTACCATGTGCTATGTGTATTCATATAAGCATATATATTATATATATATATATATATATATATATACATATATATATATTATATATTATTATATATATATATATATAATATTTATTATTTATTCGTAATAAATATATATATATATATATTTACACTGGAATTGCACAACTGCCATTTGTCAAAGTACTAAACGTATACAAAAAAAAGAGAAAAAGAGACGTCACCGCAGAAATGATTGATTTTATTTTTAATGTAAAAAATTATATTTAGTATAAAATATCGAGAAAAGTTTTATAAATCTAGAAAAATAATAAGTAATTTGTAATAAATATTAGTGTCAAACATGGCCGATAAAGCATCAGCAGCAATGCCACCAGCCAAGGAACCATTTCCAGGTTCTCAAACACCGGGCTGGAATGATCCTCCTACTTTGGCCTGTAATACGAGGTCACCTTCATCAGGTGGTGCGCCTGGGAGGCCACGAATTAATCTTAACAAAAGAGTTGCGTACCCATTGCAAGGAGCAGCCAATTTTGCATCATCATAGCCAACTGCAGTTGTGTTACCAAATCAGACAAGTGGTGGCTTAGCGCCACCACCATCCACCGCAACCACTACAATGCAGCCAGTAGCTGTCGCTGTGAAGTAGTAATTAATTCGCCTACCACCAATCTTACCAGCGTTCATGGATCAAACAACATCATAGGAAGCTCAAGTTTAATTACCGCAGTACTTACCATGTCTGTTGCCGCAATGCCGCGTTCTTCGATAGAACAAATACCTCTATCATCCTCTTCCAACCCGACTATTCCCCCCATTACGACCACTCTTCAGAACCTCTGATATACATTTGAGCGCTAATAAGTTAGATGGAGAAAATAATGGACAGGAATAAAATATTTGAGTTCAAACCATTTTAACAACAAAATTTTTATCTTCACATAAATATGTACAAGTATTTAATCATGTGAAATAGAAGTTTTAAGCGTTTCACTGAATTTGTGGCTATTTCATACTTTTTGCATACGTTTAGTACTTTGACAAATGGCAGTTGTGCAATTCCAGTGTAAAAATATAGTTAACATTTTTTACGAAGACTTGTGATAAAAACAGTCAATTTAATATCCGTTAACCAAGTATTGATTGTTTATATCTTTTCCGTTATTACATTAATGTTAGTTAGTTAGTTAGTTAGTAGAGACAACAAAATACACGTATGACGTATTTTATGAGAATCGGAGTTTAGTTTTAATAGTGAGTTGTGAAAATTTATATAGCATTTTCATACACCACTATGTTTACTAACACTAAGTTTACTATGTTTTGGCAATATAATTGTATTTTACGTAAAAAAATGGCTGCAATTTTAGCGTATATCCACACGATGAATTTTATGACGTCCATTTTCCTTAATGCTTTTTGTAGAAAAACTACATAAATTCATTGTATGGCTTTTTTAGCATGTCTAATTTCATAAAATTTTTTTTATTTACACATTCGTAACAGCCAATAATAACAAAAACTAATAAGAGCTGAGCTCAAAACTCTCCTTAGCCTTTCTTTTGTAGCCATATTAAAATTAATAAAGTGCTGGCAAATGACGCTTTTACTTCCGCTTTTTCTAGGGATATCCGTTTTTCGTGATTCTGGCGCAATGCCGGTTACTGGTTACGGGTTCTATACTAGGACGAAGTTAAACTTTTGAGGAACAGAATAGATAGTTTGTTTACGAACTAATTCAAAAATTTTGAAAGTTTAAAGTTATTTTTATTTGGTTTCATCCACGTGTATATAAAATAATGCGCAAAAAGTAAATGTAAAGAAAATACAGAGAAAATCTTCTATATTTTCTATTTTTTCTATATTTTTCACTATACGTAACAGAATTTGATTGTTTAATCTCTATGTAGTGAGAATCATATATTTTAGTAATATCACAGTGAGTTGAAAGAGATTAATTACGGATAGCAAAGCTCCAAAAAGAAGCTTGCACCGGCTTAACAATTAGTGTCAAAATTGTGCAAAAAAAAAAAGTTAAGCATATCACGGAACTAATGTTTTCAAATGATCTTCAACTGATCTTCTACAACAACTGTAACTACTTTTGCAAATTAACTACCACTCGACCTAGAAATTTTAGTGCATATCTTTGGCATTTTCGCCATTGCAAAATTTGTATATTCATGTAAACCTCGCAGATCTAATAATCCGATCAATTTGCATCGTAGCAGCTTATGCAAATTACCAAATAACACAACCCCTGCTTGGATAATAAGAATACATAGTTTTAAAAAACCAGTCTTTAAAAAGTACTTAATTGCTGCTTAATTAATGGATATTTTCCCCTTCTCGTATTCCACAGTAATTGCTTAAAATAATTTTATAGTGCTTATCGGCGGTGTCTTGGCCATACTTTTTTGAAAATGAAGTCGGCGGAAAAGTATCAGTGAATGATGTTCGCTATCGCTAGATGATAACATACTTCTTTTGGACATAAATTGCTAGTATGATCCTATAGGATATCTGATTTCCACTTGCCAAAAATTCATCGAAACAAAAGGAGATTGTTAGGTCACCGAATAAATCTTTTCCGTTAACTAGTTGTTTAATTTAAGTTAAATTTACCTTTGCTTTGTTGTTACTGTATCAACTATATCCTTTTGAACTGTGCGGTAATGAATTTTGTTTTTTGCTTAATTTAAATTAAGCAATTTATTATTATAAATTTTTTGCTTAATTATTTGCTTAATTTAAGTTCTCACTAATTTTTCTAGTTAAATTTACCTTTTCTTTGTGGTTATTATATTAAACGTAAATCCTTTTGAACTTTGGCGTAATGAATTTTGTTTTTGCAGAAACTGGAACTTTAAGCAAACAAACCAACTAGCAATAAGATTTAACGGGAACAAATATTTCAAATATTTATGTGTGACAATAACAAGAACAATGAATATGTAGACATAACATTTTGTATTTAAGTAAAAACCATGAATTTAAAATAAAGATATAGTATTGTCAATTCAACATTCAAGTTGATCGGGTCGTTTTCGTTTGATAGCTCGTACGAAAGAAATATCTTCGTTGCCCACCCTCTATCTAGCAGCCTACAGATAACAACTTAAAGTAACCAAGTTGCTCTGTAGCACTGCCGGTAAGGAAAAACGTCCTTACCGTACATTTTGCCCAACGTTTGGCCCGAGATATATAAAACTGTTTTAATTAATTATTTCGTGTTCTAACCTGTGAAACTTAAAAAAGACACTAAAAAAAAAATTACATGATTCGGGTGAAAAAAGTGCTATTACAAAAATTAAATAAAAAAAACCTCATGTGATAACGAATTTTTGTGGTGCTGGCTGAATTCCAAACGGGATATATTGGCGGAACGACTTGGAGGAACTAAAACAACAACTGGCAAGTACGCAGAAAAGTATTTCCCGCATCAAAAATCAAATTGAGACTAATGGAAAGGGAGAAGGTAACACACTCTCACCTGCGGGATTAAAGTGACGACTGGGGATTTTGGAGTCATACTTTAAACAGATATTGACGTACCAAACACAGATTGAAAAATATGACCCAGATGATAGTGCCAGGCCGGAAATTGAAGATTTGTACATTGCAGCAAAAATGAATATCCAACCGCAGCTTGATGAAGACGTTCATAATACAACATTGTCTGATTCAACAATTTGTTTTCCCGTAGGCAACCATGCATTGCCTCAACTAAAGTTGTCCACTTTTAGCGGCAAGTACAGTGAGTATAAAAACTTTATGACGACATTCAACCAAATCGTTGCCAGGGAATATGGTGTGATGTACACTTTACCTTACTCAAGGTAATTTCACTTCAGCGAAGTGAAATTTGAGCATCCTCCCTTACTCCACTTCATTGTTAAGGTACTTGACCGTAATTATAAAACAATTAATAGTAGGTCAATTTTCTTTTAAAAACTATTAAGAAATAACATGTGTAAACTAGTAGTGAACCAGGAAATGCAAAATGTAATGTGAGCAAAATACCACATTGCACTGGGCATCCTGAACACATGTAATGAAATTCAAATGTGTCATCTAGGTCATAGAAGAATTGTAAAATAGTATATAAGAAGATATTTTTGAATAAACAATTTAGAATCAATTTTGAACTCAAATCTATTTGTGTTTATTTTTGCTTCTCACCAGAGGACATTTATTGCTTGATAGCCGAGCTTGTGTGTCTAGCTTTCCAATCCAAGCCACCTATTGCATTTTGTCGCGTATATATACGAAGTGCAACGGTTATAATACATTTTTTTTTTGCATTTGTCTTATACCATACCTTTATATGGCGATCTTGCTATAGCACATATTATTCATACTCCTTGTACCTTTATAATTGCCTATGAAATATTGCAAAATTTAATCACTTGCTCAATTGTCTTCATAGACAATCACTAGAAACAGTCAAAGGCTTTTAAGTTACAAATGGCAATTATCAAAAGGTTCTAGAAAGACTAAAATTACGTTTTGACAATAGCTCTCTAATATTTATGGAAAATATTAATGCGCTCTTCGAACTTCCTGCTATGGCCAAAAACAATTGTTTACAATTACGTAGTCTTGTCAACAATGTTTCTGCTCTGTATGGTTCACTTTTGTCTCTCGGTTCACATAGCGATATTGGAAACGCAATGCTCATACACATTGTGACGCAGAAAGTTGATGACGACACAAACCGAAAGTGGAAAGATTCATTGGACTTCATAAAGTTGCCATCATGGGATGAATGCTCTAATGTTCTTCAAAGAAGATGTCAATTTTTAGAATCAATTGTCACTGCCCGCATGCAATTGCCACGTAAGCCAGAAAATCAACAATCTGGTAAATCAACACAAAAACAATCAAGATCTGATTATAACTTTGCGGTTTCAAACCGTAATTGTGCACTTTGTTCAAAAGGTGAACACACTATTAATCGTTGCCCTCGCTTTAGAGACATGGATGTTTCTCAACGTTTTGAAAAGTTAAAAAATCTCGCTCTTTGCGTCAACTGCTTGTCAAAGGGGCATCAAGTACGCAACTGTTCCTCCACATTTAGGTGGAAGTTTTGTTCTCGCTTGCATCATAGCATGCTACATCAGTCTCAAGCTGCTACCAGGCATTCGTCCCCGTCTCCTGACACATCCACTTATGGTATTGCCTTAAATGATGCTTCCACCTCGGTTCACACCCATCTTGAAAGATCTTCGTCTTAACAAGTGCTTCTTGCTACTGCCATGGTTCTCGTTCGTGATGCTACCGGTCGCTACAAATTAGGACTTGCCTCGTTAGAATTTTACTCACAATTAAACGTTATTGCTGATGAGTTTTCTAAAAAATTGCACCTTCCTCGTATTAAACAAACTTTCACAGTAAGTGCAAATTCCGGTCATCAGCATGTGTAAATTCGCGACTTACAGAATTCGAAACTCCGCTACCATTTTATATTACCCCTCACATTTCGTACTAACCCCATCCTGAATTAGATGTATCTTCGTGGAATTTAACCCTCAATATTGAACTTGCGGATGAAAATTGCTTCAAATCAAAACGAATCGATTTGCTTATTGGTGCTGAAACATTTTTCGATATTTTGTCAGTTGGACAATTTAAACTTGGATCGAAACTGCCGAAACTGCAAAAAACGCTTTTTGGATGGGTTATCGCTGGTCGCTATAGCTTAAATCAACTCAACACTTCTGGTTCTTGCATGCTTTCGGTGGAAGAAGAGGTTGATCTATTGTGGGAGAGAGAAGAGGTTCAGTCTAACATAAACATGTTTACTCCTGGGCAATCGGAGTGTGAAACCTTTTATAATAACACTGTTTATCGTGAAGACTCTGGAAAATTATTGTCAAGTTACCTTTTAAAGGATCTGTCAATGGGTTAGGTCTTTCGTGAAATATGGCTCTAAAAAGGTTTACGTAGAAAGGCGACTGGCTCGTGGCAGCCTCCTAAAACCTCAGTATGTCGCATTTATGAAAAAATATGAGGATTGTGGACATATGAGTCTAGTCAAAAAGCCTTTCATAAATGAGCCACATTATTTTATACCGCACCATTGTGTTTTTCAACCTCACAAACAAACAAACCTAAGAGTAGTCTTTGATGCCTCCTGCCCTTCTTCATCGCAAACCTCGCTCAATGGCATTTTAATGGTTGGCCCAACAATTCGGGATGAATTGTACATCATTTTACTCCGCTTTAGACTGCATCGCTTTGCTATTACAGCTGACATCGTAAAAATGTATCGACAAGTTCTAATTGATTTGCACGACCGAAAGTTTCAATACACTTTGTGGAAAAACTCTGAAGAGGAAGAACTGAAAACATATCAGTTGAATACTGTCACCCATGGAATGTCGGCCGCAGCTTATCTTGCCATTAAAAGGATCAATTTGAAATTGGTGCCAAGATTATAAAATCATCATTTTATGTGGATGATTTTCTATGCGGTGCAGGATCAAGTGAATAGCTGGCTCAAATAAAGAAAGAAGTCACTCAGATTATAAAACATGGTTGTTTTAAATTAGACAAATGGCACTCAAAGTATAAAGACTTCCAACATGACAAAACTATAAAAAGCATGGAAATTAAAGATCCTACTATAACTAGCGCTCTTGGTATTACATGGGATCAACGAAAATATATTTTTCTATTTACGCTTTATTCCAAAACACCAACTACCAAAAAAGTTACTAAACGAACCATTTTGTCGTTTTCGTCATCTCTCTTTAATCTTCTCGGACTTGTAGCCCTGCTTCTAATAAAATCAAAAATCATAATGCAAGAGCCTGTTTAAAACAACAATTCTTGAAACATTTTTTTGGACTGATTCCCAACTTGTTCTGCATTGGCTCAACCAACATTTCGCAATATTATCCGTTTTCGTGGGCAATAGAGTTTCAGAAATACAGGATCTCACTAATAACTGTATTTGGCGGCACGTTCCTACACAGTTCAAACTTGCTGACATTGTTTCTCGAGGCTCAACTGTAGAAAAGCTCGCTTCGTCCATCTGGTTTAAAGGTCCAGAATTTCTAACGAACAACCCAATGAACAAGAATTTGAACTCGAAAAAGGAAAAACTGTTCTTTTTATCACCACCAATTCAAATTATGTACTTGCCTCAAAAAAGTTAATCTCTTATTTGAGAATTATCCGTATTGTGGCTTGGATGTTACATTTAGGTTCACAAGTAATATATTGTTCTCTGATCGTCTGCAGCCCCAAGAATTACAAAACTCTTTGTTGAGAATAGTTTTTATTAAACAGACAGAATACTTTCGCGAAGACATTAATCGAGCTCTGAAGAAAGAAGATCCTCAAGTCCTCTTAAGTGCCTTAACCCTTTTATAGATTTATCAACTGGAGCCAACCTGTTCAAAGTGGTTGACATCTCTGCTGAAAAAAAGGGATAGTGTGCCCTAAAAATGTCAGATTTTTCACAAGCAAAATTTTAGGAAAATTATCACAAAATTACAATTTTCCTGCGATTGGAGTTGCCTGTACTTCATCGAGCATAGAAAAAATTGCATCATATTTTTATAGTAGTGTGACACCTACAATGCCAGTTTGATAAGATTTTTAATATTTTTACCAGACTGCCATATTTGACCAATCGTACGAGTGTGTGGGATAGTGTCACAGAGCCTTTCTTTGCATCCATATACTACATATGTACATAGATGCATAGATAAATATTTGAATATAGTATTACAAATTTATGCCGATCCATGCTTTTAACATTTTTTTGCACAAATGGCTGAAAAATATTTTCAAAAGTTTTTTGTCAGTACTTTTGCATTTAAAAAATACACGCATGCATACATATGTACAAATATATACAAGTATGCGTATTAAAACAAAACAAATTTAAAGTATCATCGCCTTGTGAAAGTAAGTCCGGTTAGACAGGGGCTAGTGTATTTATTACATATATGCATCATATATGTATACACATGCTTTAAGTAACCATCGTCAGTAACATACATTTGTACATAGTCACCTTTCTAAAACACACAAAGATGTCCAAGAAAGGAAAAGTTTTAAAATACAGAAAAATAATATTTGTTTTTGTTTTATTTTGAATTTAACGTATATGAAAAGGTGCCTCTTTAAAATGTTTTGGCCGCCCTGTGAAAATGCCATTTTTTTATTTAACGAGAAAAGAACACAGATTAGAAAAAAGTGCAATGCCTTTTTTATCCGCTGATAAGAAATCATTTATGTATATTTTATGAAATGTGTATACAAAAATGTTCAGTTGCCAGATTGCTAATTCATCTGCTTGAGAAAACAAATATTTTTTTTTTTAATATATCATACAAATAAGAAGCCGCATAGTGTTCTTTTATTTGTTTTATATGATACAAAATATAAAAATAATTATTAAAATCTAATTTTGTGACACTTTCAACTCAAAAGACTTTTTTTGAACATTTTCTGGTAACGCTGTGCAAGAATAAAAACCATTTGTTTTACAAGGCAATTTCTGCCCTGTTGATTTGTTCAGGGCAAAAGTGCAATGCCTTTTGCACTGCGAAAGGGCAACATTTTTTAGAAAAGAACACGCAACCCTTTCACAGGGCAACCCATTTTTGAGAAAAGAACAGCAAATTGCCCTCCCTGCGGGTAGTGTTGTTTTTTTTTTGTACAAAAGAAAACTCCATACGATTTAGAATCACATTTAAGGGCTTGTTAAAATAAAGAGATAAAAACTATTAAAACTATTTTACTTCCACAAATTTCGTCCTCATACTTCTGGAGCTAACTAATACATATTAAAACATTTTTAGATTTTACATCTCCGTTACCAATTCGAATAAAATAATATATGGTGTATTAGTATATTTAATAGTTTTTAACATTTCCATAGATGGAGGTATTTAAATTTTAAATTATAACACCTATCCTTTTTTTTAAATTGATACTGAAACTGGTTCTCCAAATCAATAACTTATTCTATTCTAATTCTAATTCTTATTATTTTTTTTCTTGTTTAGCTTCTATATATCCTTGGATTTAGACTTTTTCTTGAAGTTTTTAATATGTATGCAACTTTTTGCCATTAATTTTGGCTTATCTATTATTGCATTCCATGATTTGCGAATTTCTTTTGTTGGTATTTAAACCACTCTTACCTTCGTTATCACATAAGATTTGGTTTATTTATTTACTTAAGATTACAATTATATGAATATAATTATAATATAGGAAGAATCACTGGCTACTGAGGCCATAGGATACTATTTATTTTATTTTTATTTGTCTTATTTCGATTTCGAAATCTTATACTAGGAATTGTACTATCCAGCCCAATATTGCAATCGGCTTTTGTACTAATGCTAGAGTTAATGTCTTCATATATCAAAAAAGGTTGAATCGTATGAAATATATAATAGTCTGTTACCAGTAACACCATTTTAATTTGATTTCTTAAAGGCCTTGTTCCACTACTCCACACATTATTAACACATGCCAAATTTGGCATGTATTATGAAAAAGTATTATAATTTAACCAAAACCCATATTATTTTTTTTGACAGTCAAATACGATTTGCAAAAGTTTTTGAAAATTTTCATAAAATGATATATTTTGTCTGATTTCACTGAACTGAAAAGTGTGAAAAAAGTATAATAATATTAAAGTTTTGTTTATAGTTTAAATTAGTATTGTAGTGAAACAAGGCCTTTATTCTGATCTGACGCTTGAACTTTCATCCAAAACACATTTTGTGAAATGTTGTTGCCACCAACACTAAAGCGAGTGCTTTCTTTACCTCTTAGGTATACGTTTGTTAAAGCGGTGCTAGCCGGTAATATTTATATGTTGCAGACATATTCGATAGTTTTATATAAATTCTTACATAAAATGCATATTTCTAACCTTAGACGGATTATAATCATTTGAAAATCTATTTCAAATAAGAATTTTTTTCATTATTAAAGCATCTAGCTCCTATGACATCCCATTAAAATTCATTTGGAATAATAATTGTGGAATTTTAGAGCGATTTGAGAGTAATATAAAATCATTACAAAGAAAACAGAAAAATATATGTTCTGAATGCAATAAAATAAATATGTGAGTTCCAATGATATATAAAAAAAAATATATTGAATGATATTTAATTTTATACAATATTATTGGTTAAAGTTCTTTTATTTTAAAAATCATACGAGTGCAGTCAACATTAGTGAATTCGGCATGGTGACAGCAGTCATTACAACCATGTAGTTGATGCCTAGGTAGAGCAATAACGCAAGTGGTCACGTATACAGAATTAAGGTACATATCACCAGATTAGACTGGTGTCTATAAATGTATCCTTGAGTTTTTTTCTGTCGAAATTGACGTACTACACCCAACTTCTTTTTCCGACAGGCAAAACTGAAAAACTATCCAATTTTCATTTCGGGAAACTAGTTGAAGATTAAAAAATTTCTAGGTCTAATGGCAAAAAACTTGCGATTATAGTACATGGAAAGTTCTTCTTAAATGCAAAGAAAAGTTTAAGTGTATTAGTTTTGATACTAGGGAGGGTCACAAAGATTCGAGTCGAGTGAAGACGTCAATCTATAATAGCAGTGTACTATTAAAGTTTTAAATACAGATCTTAAAACTATGAGTAGTATGGATGAATGTGTATTTAGAGCCTCAAAGAAGAGCAGGAAATTCAACATTTTACAAAGTATTCTTGGCAAAGTGAAAAATAATGGAAATGGAAGAAATAAATGGCACACTGGGCAGATGAGAATACAAAAGCTTTATGAAAATAAAGCATGGCGCATTGTTTATCAAAGTTGAATTAATTTATTCGTATATTTTTGTCGCCGTTTCCATTGCACTCAGTTTCTCACAAAGCCCCAATTCTACATATATATATATATATATATACATATATAACATAAGTAAACCAAAACATCATTCAATGCTTTTGCTCCTGATTGCATTACCTATTGGAAAATTTTACAGATTTAGGAATCTACTTATTAATCTATACAAATATAATAATTCCAAGCACTTTTTCTCTTTGTCTGATTGTTGCGATAATTTACAAATATATAAAACAATTTCTATTTTAGAGTGCGTTCTTATATTATTTATATTTTATATAAATAAAAACATCTACTCTACAGTTTGTCATGCAAGTCCCATAAAAACTATGACAACAACACACTTATACATTTACTTTTATGAAAATTTTATTTTTTATTGTATATAAATTTATTATATAAACGGCTAATTAAAACCTGGTTTAGTAACATTTGTAGCGATAATGTAAAATCAACTATGTATGTAGATATACCCCCTGATTATGAATTGACAACCAAGTTGGTCTAGTGTACTTCAAGACAACACAACTAAAGTTCATTTTGCTATTATGTTTTACAACCAAAACTAGTATTAGTCTTCAACGTAATCGTTATATTTAACTCGTTGCTTTTCTTTACTAAATGGAAATTTGACAACCAATTTGTCACTCACTGCCGTTTCAAGAAGGACTAAGCGATTGAGAAATATAAATAAAAATAAATAAAATGTACATAAGTATATGCCCCTATTATGGTTCACAACACCTAAATTTTGTGCTGTAGAGGAAACAACTCAATACTTATACTTTTTCTGATTATGGCTTACAACATCTCGATATTGTGTATGTCACAGGGTTGTTCTTCGATATTGTATACTTTTCTTGAAAAATGCATCTTTGAATACACAAAACAGACAGTTGAAAACAAAATTAATACGTTTCAATAAATTTAGAACAAAGTTAAAATTTAAAAAAATAAGCAGACGTTATTTTAATTAATATACAAAACATAAATAAGTAATATAAATATATATAATATATTTATAACTAATATAAATAAATAAAAAGTTACAAAAAAATTTTAAATAATAGACATTAGCGTCGAGTTATTCTTTGATAGTGATGAGGATACAAAGAAAACGCATGCATACGAAAAGGAATTCTATAAAATAGAATAAAATAATAATAATAATAATAAAATTGTTTCAAATTGAAAAAAAAAAATATTAAACCTAAATAAATATGAAAAATCTTTAAAATCAAAAATTGAGGCACATAAAAAATAAAAAAGAAATCTTTTAAATAAATAAAAAAAAACATTCACTAAAATAAAAGTGTTTGAAAATAAATAGTAAGCAGAAAAATTTCTCAACGAACAATTTCAGAAACAATTTTCTCTTCTTACAGTGAATTGTATTCAGAAGAAATTCTTTTTTTAATGACACAACACCTACTGAGCTGTAACAAATTTTTGACAGAACTGACAACACTTAAAAACAACTGCAGTAAACCATAATCACAATTTCAAAAATACAACATCAAATTTATAACTGTTGTGAACCATAATAGGTTCGTAAGTTTAAAATGCTTGTAGACTAATTACTTCTTAAAACCAATGTTAAGATATTTCTATTAAAATTTCAAGTAGTATATGCACTAGATCTTTTTGCTATTCATTAAAATTAATAACAAATTGCTATTATTGTTTTTTTCAGACGATGTTTATGTAGTAAAACCAACACCTGCTCTTCGTTTGGGCAACGAAGGTATGTTGCTATTTTTAATGTGCAGATATGTATGCTTATTTGTACAAAAAACAATTTATGTAAATATGTTCTATGTGTAAAAACAAAAAAAAATGTGTCTATATTTTTCTTTTTCTGTTTTTTCTTTCTCTTTTTCTCTTTTATGTGCTAAAACATGGCTTTCTTTACCTGTCCTGTGGATTACTGACCTTCCTTAAACCATCCTTTACTTTTCATACCTATCTATCATTATTATGTACATTATTTTATTTTATTGTATACCACTAAACTCTTGCATACGCAAACTCATGCACACCACATACAACTTCAAACAATACTGTTTACATACGAATTTTGTAAATATGTACGTAAATAATAAAACAAAACAAAAAATATAATAATAACAACAATTATTAAAGAAGAATTAACCACGGTTTTATTGATAAATAATGAAAATTATGGCCGCTTTATAAATGTTCGGCCGGAGGTAGGACTTTTGACATCAACGGCTCGTACTTTTATCCAAGAGGGAATAACAACAGAATATGCTACTCAAGTAGTGGGTACTACGCTAGACAACGGTCATGTATATGCGCAATATTTGAAAAAAAGTTCTCGTGTTTTATACGATGGCGCTAGTGTGTTACCTTCTGTGGTTACCAGTTGGGTGGGAGAATCACAACACAATGATGCAAGTTTCTCACCTCAAAGTCATAACGATTTATTTAACGCAAATCAGCCAGACTGGCAGGCGATCGATGGCAGTTTACTAAGTGATCATCAAAATAGACCAAACAGTTTTGGTGGCAGTACGGACTATGTTGGCTTACGACGACCGTCCTTATTATCTACGAGTTCTAAAGGGGACAATGAAGTGAAAGCGTTGTTGGGAAATTTCTTGAGCCCACTTTACACACCGGGCTCTAAGGCAACCCATAACATTCCGCAGGGGCAAGAATTTTTGGAAAAAACTTCTCGAAAAGTGGCAGCTAATAAAGTTTTAGGAATTGGAAATTTACCAACCTATACCATCAAACACAATTATGAGCCTAGGATTTTCTTAGCTGTCAATGGTGAAAGTGAACTGTCTGAAGATAATGGATACCGTGGCCGTAATCCAAAATTGATATTCAAAAAGCTTATGCAAAATAGTATAGAAAATAAAAATGTCAATATCTCCAATTACCAGCCCTCATTCAGGCCCATTATATCAGCCAGCAGAAACTTTGCTACGGTCACATATTATGGATTTGCGGATTTTACTACGATGGTGGGTGATAGTGTTATTGTTTTTTCTCCCAGTACTTCAACAAATATTTTAAACTATGCTCATGTTACATCTATAAAAGGGGAAGCTACACTAGATTCCGTCTACTCTCAAGGTTTAAGTATATCAAAAATACCCATAACCATTGCTGAAGACATAATTAAGCCAACCCTTACACAATTACGTGGTGTTGACTCTTTGTTGCGAAAAACAGCACTTGGGACGGAAAACGCTTCTAGTTTTACTTTTACTGCAGTAATAGAGAACAACAGTACTAAATCAGAGTTATACAGTACTATATTACACTCTTCTGAAGTCGTTGTACAAACTTTACAAAGTGAAATATCAAGCACACAATCGACACAATCTGTGATGCTTTCCCGACCTTCGGATGAGGAAGTACTGAGAATATTTAATGCTTTGGCAAATGGTAACAGCGATTCGGGTGAAACCTCCATTGAATCAACTGCAGTCATAAATACTACAAGTGTACCAACTTCAACAACGTCCAAGGGAGAAGTGCATAAAAAAACCTCAAATATTGAAAGTTTTGGAGGAGCAACTACAATATTTTTCGAGGATGATCTCTTTGCCAATTTCGGATTTTCTTCAAAGACTACTCAAAGTCTAGGCCCTACTGTAACCTTGCACAATGAATCCCAAGCTCCAAGTGATGATACAGTTTCTATTAAATCACAATCTACTAACTTAGCCGGAAATAATAAGCACGAAATTTTTACTACAAGTACTTTCGAAAGTGTTGAAGTTACTTCAGAACAAGGTAAAATGGTTGAAACGACTACGAATCAACCTCTGGATACATCTGAAGAAAATTTAAAGATAGCTGAGCGTAGTAATAGTAAAACTACTGAATCCGTAGTATCAAAAGAAACATCGCCATATATAATTCCCAATGTGTTAATCAAAGAAATTGATCCAGATAATGATGACGATATAACAAGTGATTGCATAAGAACTTCTCAAGTATTTTTAACACAATTACACAAACCAATCACACTTTTCGATACAGTAATCAATATTAATGTACCTCCGTTATCAGAAATAAGGGAGCAAATTCACCCAACTTTTGAAATAAAAGAAGCCACAAAATATTACTGTATACAAAATTCAGCATTTCATGCAGACCGTATTGAAAATCAACTAGTTACACCAACAGTATTAGCGAAAGATTCAAATATTGCAACAATCAAGTCAAATCAACTGTTCAATAAGTCGGAGGCATCTGTAATAAATAATGATATTATTTCAAATAGTACTGAAGCATATATTCCTGAAATTAAAACTGAACAATCCGAAATGAAGGTGGACAAATTTGAACATTCAGATTCGAATGCTACTACGACCGAGGATGACCAACAAGATCATGAAAATGATGCCGAAGGAGCTTCTGGCCAACCAGAGGAAGATGGCGACGATGATGAAGATGAAGATGAAGAGATTGAACTAATATATAAAACTTTATATACAACTTACACTTATTTAACAACATTTTTCCATGATGACGTCACTTCCGTATCTAGCCATACAGAGGTAGTTACAAACGTAATGACATCGACGTTAGGTGTAAATTTAACAACAGAGTCTATATCTATAAATATTAATGCAAATTTAAGTGATAATGAAATAAATCCTACCGCCACTTTAGCCACAAATGCGCAATTTAAATCCTCTAAGCGTTTTACAGTGCCATCTCAGGTTGAGAGTTTGATAAGAACTGATGATGATATATATCACAAAACAATAATTCATAACTCAATCGAAAGTAGTGAAAATTCAGAAAGCCTAGCAACATATTATACTACCTACACATATTATACAACCATTTTTGCTGAGGAAGAAACGGAAATAATGTCGCGGACTGAAGTTATTACGAATATTAAAAAATATGCAGCTTCTACTGGCAATTTTAAAGAAATTATGCCAACAACTTTGTCTCAGTTGCTACAAAAAGATGAAAATCTTCCAACCATCACTAAATCGGAAAATGAAAATACGATAAATTACAACCCTTCAAGTGGTGCAGAGCGAGTATCGTCTCTAAACGACAAATCCAATTTACCCAGTATACCCGAACTTGGTGACTTAGCCACCATTACTTTGGTCACAGATGTACGTTCATCAAGTTCTCCGGGTAATAAACACATAATTAACGATAATGATAAAATGTTACAACAACAGGCAATATTTGAAGATCAGATAAGTTCCGAAAGCAATACAGATACCGATGAAATAATGCCATCTGCAACATTACTTTTACAGACGAGTTTTACAACATTTACTTATTATACAACCATGTATAGCGGAGATAAAACCAACGTCATTAGTAGACTGGAAACAATAACGAACACGGTAACAGAAACATTGCAACGATCCAAAATCATTGATTTGAAATATGCTGCCGTACCCGTCACTTACTTTACGACATACACTTACTGGACGAAATTGGTTAAAGAGGGTCAGATAACGACGCTAAGTCGAGAGGAAACCATATCGAATGTTATCACACCCACCGCAGTTCAGCAATCGCAAATTGAAAATCTTCGCAGTGGAATGGAAATGACGACCGAAAATGCACCAACAACTGAAGCGGTAGTGAAAATTGATGAAACAATGTTAGAAGGAACCAAAATAAGAAATAATATTACATTATCTAAAGATCAGGCAATTCAAATATCTAAACAAAATATGCAAACTGGAGTGCAAGATAGTTATATAACAAATGCTTTGGGTCCTACCACATACTATACAACTTATACATATTACACCACTTCATATGAAACAGATAAAACTATAATAGATTCTCGTTTTGAAACTGTCACAAATATTATTACGCCAACAGTCACTTTAGAAAGCAGCGATGAAAATAGTGAAACCTTAGCAACATTGAAAGCACTACCAGATTTATCCTCTGCAGCTCCAATACAAATACAGACTCAAACCAATTCAGAAGATTCGTATGACTTAGTGTTATATGATTTTAAGAAAATCATAGATGCTGATGGAATTTCAACAATATTTTTTACTACCGAAATTAAGCCAACTATAAATTTAGAGGGAGAAGCTACTCAAATTATAAGTTCATCTTCTAGTCTATTGATAAACGAAGACAAACGTAATAAGCAATTGGCAACAGACACACGAAGCCTTCCTGCTATTTCCGGCTTGCCTGATGGGCAATCAGAGAAGCAATATAAAACAGGTCTAGTGCGTCTTATAGAAGGCACACGTATTGCAAACCATACGACGACGTTATACCAAAGCAAAGTTATAGGAACAATTATAGATCAACGATATGCCCAAATTATAGAAAGTACATCTAGTTTCATATATGAAAAAATGAGACCTACTCTTGATAATTTAATTTCGCCAACAAATACAATTAATATTGATGCCATAGAAGCAACAGATCATGTTTCTCTACCTGCAGAGGTCAAAAGCAGCATCATGGACACTAGCTCTGAGCATGAAATAGATACTGGAACCAAATCAGATATAAGTGAGGAGGAGAATTCCAAAGCTGAAGAAAAGCTTCGTTTTCCTTTACAGACAAAGAAACCAGCATTTTTATCACCACTTAAACCATTTTCAAATCGAAATCGTCCTCAGTTTAGTCCAAAAAGGAATAGTAGTGCAACGATAATAACCAGAAGTGACTTTACACCGACAATAACAGCTACACCGGCACTTAAGACAATAAATCGGTTTTCATCTACTCGCAGAGGTAGTATTAATGGAATTTCAATTAGCAATTCTGGTTTGCTTACCAGCTCGTCTCGGCGTTTTGGCAAACCAAACAAATCATCAATACAGGGATTATCTTCATCGCTGGGTATATCCGCTTTTTCTGCAGCATCGCGAAATCGATTTGTCTCCTCATCAAATGCGAGAAGTTCGTATTCTAGCACGAGACGCATAGGAGGTTCAGCAACCTCTATAAGGCCGTCGTTTTCAAGGCCTTCCTTGTTTTCATCTCCATATTTGGGTAATTCAAGACTGAGGGTTAAAACCACCTCTACCATAGATTTAGGAGAGACATCGTCATCAATAGACATTTCAACCACGGTCCCTTTAAGTTCTCAAGAAGAAAGGATTTCTCATGCTCAAGAAGAGGTGGAGGATGAAGAAGAAAGTACAACTGAAATCAGTAGACGGCAGAACAATCCACTATTGCGTCTACGGAAACCTATTAACAGACCTCAGGGTTTTACGCCAGCTCGTCTACAGTTCTATGCTCAAAGTAGCACATCATCTTTAAGAAGAACTCCATTAACTAGCCGTTCAAGAAGTGGAAATATTATCAGTTCGACACCACCACCTACCACAACGACAAAACCAAAACCGCGTACACTTATTTCCCAAAATCGCATCAGACCTACCAATTCATTATTTCCATCCCGAAACATATTTGGAGTACAAAAACCGGATACAACGATTGAAGAAAACAGAGATTTATCTGAAGAAGACATAATTGAAAACAATGATGACTTGGATTATGAAGACGATGAAGAAGAGGATTCCGATGGTGATGATGAGGAAGAAAATAACAGGAGAAGACGTTCGAATAATAAATTAGATAAGATATACATAAAAAAAATACGCAGCAAACGTGAAGCTGATACTGGCCATTTGAATCGGAGAAACTTTCGCAATCGTTTTAGAAGACCTAAGATTATTTCGCCAATTCAGGCCGAATTAAGAAGCTATGAAGATGATGGAACTGAAAGTAATGATACACTTACGACAAATGCAGTTCCTACGCTCTCAATTACAAGATCAAGATCGCGTTTTGGAGTGCGCTATTCTAGTCATTCATCTTCGTCAGCAGCGACTACTGCAGTTCCTGCTGTGGCAACACCCAATAATAAGGCTATTAGACCAACTCGACCTACCATTATTGGTAGATCTCAATTCACTTTACGTGAAAAAGATTCCTCAACAGCAAGTACAACACAAAAGGGCGCAAATTCGGTCAAGCAACGACTTGCGTTTCATAGACCTCAGCCAGGAAGTGGTATTACATCCCGAAGATTGCCTATTTCAACAGTACCTGCATCTTCGGCATCTGCTAAACGTCGCCACAAAACTTTCAATACCAGTGATACGACAACAACTTCCCACAACGCTGTTACTGGACGAAGTCGTTCTTCATCTACCACATCTGGTCGTTCGCGAACATCCGGATCTTCTAGAGATACTAATAGAAATCGCGCTAGAAGTAATCACAATTATAACAACAACAATGAAGAACTTACAATTGATAACAGTGGCACAATAGTCGTTACACATGTGACTCCTGCTGAAGTCACAATACCTGTTATAAATGGTAAAGTTACCGAGTACAAACAAGTTGTAACTGCTAAGACGAGCACAGAGGTGCTTGCGCCGCAGCAATATACAACTACTATTGCTGCCAATGGTCTATCGCAATTGGTTCTAACCAGAGAGGATTCTTCAGTAAATTACAATGGGGCCACTGAAGTTACAAAATATATACTACACGAAACTTCTACAACTACTATCACATTCACTCCAACCACAATAAGAGGACGGAAAACTTCATATTCTCACGTACTTCCTTCAACGGTATATTCTGTAGAGAAAATTGTATCTACGCTACACCCTAAAATATCAGCTAACGCTCCCTTGGCGAATATTCTACTTTCGCAATTGTTATTAGGAAATGTTGGTCTACCAGCAGCCAACCCTTTATTGGGGGCCTTAGGAGGAGCGCTTACACAGCCAGGTATTGCATTAGGTACAGCCGTAGGCTCTGCTCAACCGGCTACACCTGTCACAGAGTACAAGACTCATGCTTCGACCTACATTACTACTATTTATGAAGGCCAATCAACAGTTCTTCCAGTTACGTTCCAAGGCAAGAAAATACTTACAACAGTTTTTGATACAACGGCACAAACAATAACGGCTACTGAATTTATAACAGACACTATTATTACCACACCCACTGTTAAGGTACAGCCCCAACCAGTTGTCAATAGCCTACTTTTACAGCAAATACTTTTTCAACAGCATTTGCAGCAGCAGCAACAACTCCAACAATCCAGCCCAGAACCAAGCCATCCCTTCAACGCTATTTTGAATTCCGTTCCACCTCAACTCTTGCACGGTAGTGATAACTTACAAGAACTAGAAGCATTTAATAACATAAGAGGTTCTGGAAATAATGACCTTTTAAGTGAAGACGACGATTTTGCTGCGGGAAGTTCTGCAGATCTTGATGATATTGCTTTGCAAGCGCAAGTTCAAGTGCATAAAAATGGCCGTAAAAAGAGCCGTAAAAGTGGTAGAAACCATAAACGTAAAAATAACAATAAAGCTGAAGTCCACCACTCGGTGGAAAGTAGCGTGGTAACCTTGTATGTTTCGGGAAGGCGACCCGGCGAATTCAGTACTGTACTTTCAACAGTTCAAGTACGTCCAGATTCAACGCAATATAAACGGCAGGCACATACCATTGATAGTTTAAATGATTACTTGAATGATGGCAGCGGTATTGTCAACAAATATTTAGCTTTGCCGCCTCAAAAAATTCTTTTCGAAGACAAAGAAAAAACTGAAAATGAGGTGAACTTTAAAAATGAAGCTACACAATCACTAGAAAGTATTGTCGGTGATGTAAGTGTTTGGTATTCAACACAAACAACAGCAACCAAAGTAAATACTTTAAAATTTTTTGGATCTTTTACAGAGAGAAAAAGTGACACTTCTTATTACATTATAAAAGAAAGTTCTAGTATGCATTCAAATGCTAATTCAAGCAATCACCTTTTTTTTGTATAACTGACCTTGCTAAGCCGTACGTCCCCCCGCTTCAGACAAAGGTCACAAAAACTGAAATGCAATATTATTACTACCAAGAAGATCCACACATGGGGCAAATACAATTAATAGGTGATTATTCAGACTCAAAGATGAAACCAAATTATAACAAGCACAAAAAGCGTAGTATTACAAACGATGACAGTACGATCAATGTAAAACCAGATAAATATTTAGCTAACAAATTAAACCCTCAATTACGTCGTAAGTTGATAATAGTGCGAAAAATTTTACCCCCAAAAATAACAATGCAAAATTTGACTGTATCAAATAGCAGCACATATATGAAAAAATCTATTCTACCGCGCAAACGCATAAAAAAGATCATTAAATTTAAGAAGATTTTAATCCAGAGTACAGTATATGCGACTAATACTGAAACTATTCAGAACAACAACAGCAGCACTGACATCAGCAATAACCATATTACCACAACACTTCAACCCACCATCAATAAATTCAGCAGCACTAGTACATTCTTTAATCATACACAACATGTGCCGGATCTCGATTTAATCGAGGTATATTTGCAAATGGAAGTGAAAGCAAGTTCACAAGAATCTTCTACAGAATCACCAGCACTAACAGATAAAGTAAATTATAAGCAGCTAAACGACAATTTATCTACTCAATTATATTATGCTACTCCAATTTTAAAAGAAGAAACAACTACCGCTACACCAACGACTGCAACAACTATAAAGTTAAAAAAACGTAAACACCAAAGGCAACGAAAACGGCAACGACTACGTCATCAAAAAAAGTTACCAGAATCTTCCGTGCCTGCTAGTTCTACCACCCTTCTAATGGTAACTACCTTAACCACTTCAATACGTAGGCGCACTTACACATTAGTAGTGGATCGTGTCGAGGGTACAGAACACGAAATCCAAGAGACATCCACATTCATACGCATACAGACCCAAACAGTACCGGTATCATTTTTAATAACCAAAACTCTTTTCGCGGCAACCACCTCTAAAACCCTTTAGTAATAAATACCGATAAAATAATTGAGTAATATTCTTCTCCATTTGTATTATTCACAATCTCTCTGCTTCATACGACAAGTTTTGTTTTGTTTATTTTAGACTGATTTACAGATTTTGAGAATATTGGATCGAATTTTCGAAAAAATATATAAATAATATATATATAAGAAAGATACAAATATGATAGTTTTCCTCCAAAACTGTCAACCCAATTCTTCATTTCTTATAAAAATTACATCTTGAAAACTGAGTTAAAAATTCGATATATTGACATTTATGTATATGATATTTATTTTTAATTTGTTTTGAAATTATAAAAACCCCAAAAATTATAAATTAATAAAATAAATTGTGTTTCGAAAAGTTTATTTGAATTTTGGTAAACATAATATTAAATAAACGTCAAACTGACTTCTAAAACTCGAACATCAAAATAATTACAAAATGAAGTAAAGGGTTCGACGTGCATCTCTTAAAATGATCCGAAGACATAGAAGCGGAAACGAATTATTAAACAATCAGTTTGTATCAAAGTTGAGTGAAATTTTAATTTGTCCATCCTATCAGCCAGTTTTAAATTACAACGGATCCTTTGTATTGCATATGATGCAATCATAACAAAGCAATATTAATCATCGCCTTGTAATAGAAAATAAATTGATAATAGTATAGCTGATAATAGTAAACAGATAAACCAATTAAGATATTTAGCTAACTTTGAATACAATTTATTCCGATTAATTGAACAATTATACAATGTGTTGGTTCTTTAAAAAAATTGTCTTTAATGGCAATATTTCTACACCCATTCTTTGCGAATTGTGACTGTGAAACATTCACAGTAAATTTTAATCATTCGAATCGAGTATTAATCGGGTACTTTTTATCTATTGAAAGAAGAACGTGTTTCAACTCATATTTAACTCTTGTAGATCAGGGTGCCTCCATAGGCGAATGAATAATGCACAGCCGGCTAAATCAGATGTCGCGGTTCGCTTTGCAGTTTGTTAGTTAAAAAAAAAAATTCTTTTATTAAAAATAATAATTAACAAAGAACTATTGACATTAATAACTATGTTCTGGCAGTTGACAGTATTTTTGTGGTTTTTTTTAACTTTGGAAAAAAACATGGTATTGTGAATATTGTTATTTCTAACAAACTAAAGCGCTTCTGTTATAGATGTTAAAGATTTAGACTGATATTTTTGAATAATATTAACTCTAGAGTACAATGTTGTACCCCATAATTGAACTTCGTAAGTCCAGATAGACTTTAAAAAATTTTCTTTCAGAGTGTTATTTGCTAAGCATCTGTCAAAATTCTTTCCAACATAATCAAAAACATTGGATTTGATAATAGATATACCATTAAAATCAACAGATCAAATTATTTATTTGCATTATAATTTTATTAAGTAGAGTTGTGCTTGTACCAATGCTGAAACTTCAGGTACATATAAAATAGATTGGAATGTCTGCAGTAAATACAGTAAATACAGTATATAATGTTCGTAATGGACACAGAAATCCTTTTTATAAAGGAAAATGATATGCAGATTATATAAAAAAAACTCCAAAAATACGTATGTTTTGTGTTATCTTTTTAACTTTTCATGGAGCTAACACAAAAGCAATGTATGCACATAAATTTTTTTTAAATCGCTTTCATTTCTTACGATCGATTTAGTACGCATTAACTGTGGGTATAAAAATTTGGTCAAATATTTAAGTTGGTTGGTCTTTTAAAAGGATTTGCGCAAGCTTTAAATTAAATGTTTATATACGTACGTTGCACTTTTTAATAATTTTTTGCTTTTTCTACAAAAAAAAATTATTTCTAAATTGTTTATAAAAATGAATTTAAATATATATATTTGATGTATCTAACTAGCAGATGCAGGTTGCGATTTAGTAACTTGAAATTACTAAATATGGTGATGATAGTTATAGATAGGATGGGCATGCTCACTTTTACGATGAACTAAATATATAACAATGGACAACTATTATTTATATAGAGCCGATTTTGGGCTAAATATTTGAATAAAATCTAATATTATAAACACTTTGTGCCCAATTACCACATCTGCAGTAGCGCTACCTATTTTAGTGACCTATACTACTCACCCAGATACTACTTTTACATACATACACTTTTTTACATTCCTTCTCCTAAAGGATTGTATTTACTATAAAAATCTAAAAGTCCATATAAAAATTATTGTCGTGACAATAAATGAAGCAAGTGATTTAAAAAAAAAAGAAGCATGTGATTTATGCCTAAATATTATAATTATATTCATATAATTGTAATATGCAGTAAAAAAATAAATAAATATTTTTAATGGCATTTATGTCGAATTATTATTTCGTCGCCGCGGGTGGCGTGCAAAAGGGCGCCATGTTATCTGGAACATAAATTTTCGATATTTTCCGAATGTGGATTTCCACTTGTTTAATTATGCCATGTTTATCCATGTATGCAAATGTCTTGAAATAATCCAAAAGCAAATAACCCAATGGGGTTAAATCACACAATATTCGTGGCCAATTAATTGAACTATTGTGTGATATTATTGTTTTATTAAAGTGTATTTCAATAAACCGGTTGTAACGCGTTCCAGCATCATTGAGAACCACATGCCCGTAAGTTTAATACCAGCTACTTTAACCACGAAAACACTTTAAGCATGTGTCTATGCCGTTCACAATTGACAGAAAAATTCCGATCATAATCGTTTTGAAGACATATGGAACTATAACACCGCCTGCTCATAAGGCAAAACAAATAGTATTTATTATGCATCAAAAAATGTTTTTCATTCGAGAACACAATTTTGAATGGAAATTCAATATCAATATCTGAATATTAAACAAAAATAAACAAAAAAAAACTATCAGCTGAATGATGAGCTATCAAATGAAACGATGCTGCCAACTCAAATTTGTGAATCTCTAAAAAACATCCAATAAATTCTGTGATGTTTCATTTTATTATGGAAATTGTTATTTTGTATAATTATATATGATAGAGTATTTTTCTAAAAAGTTCAAGTTGGTTAGTTTTTATTAAGCTCTCCGTGAAATTGCCGTCAGCAGCAGTAAACGTAAAGCAGCGACAATTGTGTTGCATGTTACTGGTAAAAGATTATACCGTGGTAAATGATTATGTACATTCTTCAACGTTAATTGATTACACCCTTAAAGTTTTTATATAACAGACGCTTTCAAAAAGATATAAAAAGACATAATTTTTTAAAAAAGAAAATTTAACAAATAATAATTGTATAAACAATTTAAATTAAATTACGTTTAAGCCATAATTCAACATATTTTGTAGTTTTTTCGCTAGAGCTTTGTAAATAATGTAATAATAAATTTAGTTTTAAAATATAAATTTGTAAATATTTTCTTTGTTTCTCGTAATGATACAAAATCAGGATATAATAACAAATTTTTATCACGAATGTTTATGTTCAGTTGGATACTTTGCTGTAATTTCTACAATTTCTTACGCATGAATCACGTCTAAGAGCTATAAAAATTGCAATGAAAATATAAACATAACTATAAATAATACACCTCTTGAGATACTTAACAACATAACTTACAGCGTAGCTATTTTACATTAGCAATACTTACATGTGCTAAGGCATAATAAAACAGAAACAATAACAAACAGTAAAAGAAATGGAATTATTGTGAAACATAAAAACACAATTCGTTGCCAGTGCCAATATCTTGATATATCAATTCCTATCTTAGGAAGTCCATTTTGCAAATTTTGAACTAATTATGGTCTTATTTGGAGTTTATAAATGTTCGATTTAAACAGATTATATCTATATATATATATAAAAATTAGGTGTATGTTCGTAAACATAAACTCTTACCATGTAACACTTTCGGATCGAGTAAAAAGTTCTGCCGCTAATGTAATAATTTTGGCATTACTTTCGAACGTTTTATTCAACCATCGGCAGCATTTATTGCGCAAAATGTCAAAACAATGAAAATAAAAAAAAGTAAAGAAGAGATATATTTAAAAATGGATAGGCACAAATATTGAATGTATACTGTGCATTACACAATATTTGTATAGAGCATAATGCCGAACTACCTCCATAAATAGTGAATAACGAAGCAGAAATGGAATTAGCTTATACAACTGCTTTATATTCTGAAGACAGAAATGAATTCTTAGCCTTAGCCCAAACTTTCAGAGATGAAATAAAAAACAATTTATAAAATATTCAATCATTTATTTCCACTGAAGTTTTTACTAATTCATTTATAGTGATTTTTGGAAAGAAAATAAAGCTTAAATGGTAATATAACAATCATATATCCCTTATCAAACTGCGGATGCTCTATAGTATAGTTTAGAAAAATTTCAAATTGCCTTTACCTCATATCAATATTTTTCCCATATAATATTACATTAATATACATAAATTTAAGAAATACTTATGGCGCTTTCTTTTCTACATTAAAAATGTTGCTCTGTGAAAAGGTGCCCTTTTAAAATGTTTTGCCCGCCCTGTGAAAGTGCAATTTTTTATATAGCGAGAAAAGAACACAAATTAGAAAAAAATGCAATGCCTTTTTTTAACAGCTGATAAACAAACATTTTCTGTATATTTTATGACATGTGTATACAAAAATGTTCGGTTGCCAGATTGCTAATGAGAAAGATTGCTTGAGAAAACAAATTTTTTTTTTTTAATATCTCATACAAATAAGCAGCCGCATAGTGTTCTTTTATTTGTTTTATATGATACAAAATATAAAAATAATTATTAAAATCTAATTTTGTGACACTTTCAACTCAAAAGACTTTTTTTGAACATTTTCTGGTAACGCTGTGCAAGAATAAAAACCATGTGTTTTACAAGGCAATTTCTGCCCTGTTGATTTGCTCAGGGCAAAAGTGCAATGCCTTTTGCAGTCCGAAAGAGCAACATTTTTTAGAAAAGAACACGCAACCCTTTCACAGTGCAACACATTTTCGAGAAAAGAACACAAAATTACCCTCCCTGCAGGTAGTGTTGCCTTTTTTTTTTTAGAAAAGAAAACGCCATTAAATTTTAAGCTCTTTGGACGATGTTTTGAATTATTTACGTTTTTTTATGATTCATCCGTTAGCTCAAAATCAAACGAGTACAAATACCTACTTTCGAGCGACTTTGACACGTATGTACATTCGAAATACATAGTGAGGAAAATCCGTAAGTAGAATACAAGTTTGCGATAATCGGATGTGGCAACTCGAAAGTAGCAAATGTATTTACGAACTCGTGTAAGATGGTAGAAAAAATCCGAATTCGTAATTTTTAACTATCAAATCGAAATATATAGTAAGCCCTTCTGGAGCGATTTTGACCAAATTTTATATGCATGCTCTACGACATACGGGGAGTGTTTCTGTGTACTTTGAAGTTCCTCCGACAGATTGCGCAATAATTATTTTTCCTACTATAAATAACTAAAACACTGATTTTGATCTTCTCCGAGAGGCACTTAAAAATAAAAGAAAAATTTTGGCCCATATTTGTTTTTACAATTTCAAATGTTGTTTTTCTTAAAGTATTTTTCTCTTTAAAAATTATTTCAAAGTAAATTTGAGTTTTTTAAATTTCCATTTTTTTCAAAAAACAAAAATTTACTACATATATGAACTACAAATTTAAGCTTGCTGCTCTGATGAAAAGGATTAACCTGAATTTTTTTTTATAGCTATTTAAAGCTTGGAAAAAAATATGTATACTTATATAAATATATAAGGAAAAGTTTTGATAACTTTGATACTAAACCTTGTATGAGCGATGCAGGTATATGTAGGTGCATTTTTCTCTACGCAATGTGTTAAAGAATAAAAAGTTATTTTAAACTGAAAATTATGAGTATATAATAACAAATAATGATGTATTTAATTATATCTTAAATTGTAAACGTTTCGTGCGATGTTTTGAATTATCTCTATCTTCAGTGTACATTTTTGTATCTGTGCATTCCCGCTTTACTTGTATGATATATACATATATAAAGTACAGGTGAGTTTGCATTCAGACTTATGGCGTTTTCTTTTCTACATTAAAAATGTCGCCCTGTGAAAAGGTGCCTTTTTAAAATGCATTGCCCGCCCTGTGAAAGTGCAATTTTTTATACAACGAGAAAAGAACACAAATTAGAAAAAAGTGCAATACCTTTTTTTAACAGCTGATAAACAAACATTTAGTGTATATTTTATGAAATGTGTATACTAAAATGTTCAGTTGCCAGATTGCTAATTCATCTGCTTGAGAAAACAAAATTTTTTTTTTAATATCTCATACAAATAAGCAGCCGCATAGTGTTCTTTTGTTTGTTTTATATTTTATAAAATATAAAAATAATTATTAAAATCGAATTTTCTGACTCTTACGACTCAAAAGTCTTTTTTTGAACATTGTCCGGTAACGCTGTGCAAGAATAAAAACCATGTGTTTTACAAGGCAATTTCTGCCCTGTTGATTTGTTCAGGGCAAAAGTGCAATGCCTTTTGCACTGCGAAAGGGCAACATTTTTTAGAAAAGAACACGCAAGCCTTTCACAGGGCAACGCATTTTCGAGAAAAGAACACAAAATTGCCCTCCCTGCGGGTAGTGTTGCCTTTTTTTGTAGAAAAGAAAACGCCATTAATTAATAAGATTCTTCATTAGATAATCATTTATTTTCAATTTAGATTGATCTTTAAAGATAAAAACTGACAACTAAAATTAAAAGTGAATATTTTAAAATATGGAAGTGATTTCAAAATATAAGCTAAACTTATATTGATGGAGGGCTTCTACGAGGCTTCCCCTATATTAACAACTACAGGGCATTAGTTTCCTAATTTTAACACCTGCTAGCCAAAGTATTTATAAAGTTCTAATGTTAAATAAATACCTAATATTGCTTTTTCATTGCAGAATGTCTTAAATTATAGATTAAACAAATTGTTTTAAAAAGTGTGAATGAAGTTTTTCAGATGAAATTGCCTTTCCACACAAATCAGGAATATCCAACAGACAGTTGCACACATTAATTGTCGTCAATGAGTTATGATTTTTTCTAGTACCAGATTTCAGACGATAGACCCATTAAGATGAATACTGATGGGCAAGGCAGATAAAAGGGCAAGGGAGAAGGATAAAATTTAAACAGATTAAGAGATTAAACAGATGTAAACTCTGTAAAATCTTTTTTACAACATTGTCTATATTTAGAAAAGAAAAAGTATAATCGCAACTGCACAAGTTTTATGGTTTCTTTTTTTTAATTACTCTATCTGTGTCATTTACTGAATAAACCAAAAACATTTTGTAATTTCAAGACTTTATTGAATTGAAAAAATAAACGAAATAAAAAAGATTTTTAAATTTTTGTGTTACTATTTTATTTTTATTAGTTTCATTAGAACTAGATTTAATAAAAATAATAATAATAATCTAATACATAAAATTAGGTGTAATACAATATAACTTAAAAGTGGTCAAAAAATAATAAATAAATAATTCCTTAGCTTGTAAGACCTAACTTTTTTATGTGAATAAAACAATTTTTATTATATATTATATCCCGAGGTTTGGTGGATTGTTTGCCTACTTCTTCAGGGGATTTGTCTAATTTATTAAATACAAAAATAAGAAAGGAAAAAATATTTACTATAAAAAACTTAATGATAATTATTAATATTATTAAATTTCTTTCCATTTTGGCCAATTATTTTAAATTTTTGTATATTTTTAATGTGCCACTTGCACATGTATTTAGCTTATAAAGCCTAACTTCTTTTATGCCAATAAAACTAAATTTTATTGCACATTTCTCCCAACGTTTCGTGGATTTTTGTCCACTTCATCAGGGGATTGTCTAATTTATTAAAAACAAAAACTGAGAACAGGTTTACAATATTTATTATTATAATATTTAACTTACAAATTAGTGTGATCGTCTGATAACTGTAGGTTCGACGAAAAGGAACTTAAATACCCGAATAAATGAACACAAAGCAGACATAAATAAAAACAAAGAGAGCACTGCATTATCGCAGCATGCTAGAATACAAAAACATTTACCAGATTTTGAGAACACAAAAATACTAGACAAAGAAGATAACTGGAAAAATGATATATAATGGAAAGCTTAAGAATACAACAAAAAATTGACAAAACAATGAGCAAAAAAGAAGATACAGACAACTTAAGTGGCATTTATAGCACAGTTATCAGACGGTGATTAGTTTTGGTCACACTAGTTAGTAAGTTAAAAAATATAATAACAAATATTGTAAAACCTTTTCTCAATTTTTGTTTCTAATAAATTAAATAATCTCCTGATGAAGTGGACAAAAATCCACGAAACATAGGGATAAATGTGCAATAAAATTTAGTTTTATTGGCATAAAAGAAGTTAGGCTTCAACATAAATGATCAAAATGGATAAGATTAAGGCTTTTGTGATGAAATTTACTTATCTTTGATTTATTTTTAGAATAAGTGATGGGTTGGAATGTTCCTGTTTTAATATTAATAAGTGACTTTATATATATATATATGTAGCTAGGAAGGCGGTTTTTTTAGGATAATGTTTTTTGCAATAAATTATGTATTTATTTTTGTTTTTTATTTTATAATATATGTGCTACGAAAAATATACAATATTTAGTTTTTCTTATTGTCTAGAAGTTGAGGAATTTCAAGTACAGGTCATTCAATTAGAGATTCGCAAATTGAAGACGATATAGGCACAGCATGAATGATTCGAAGCCAAAAATTTTTTCTTTATACATATATTTGATAGCGTTTAAAATTTTTTAAAAAATAACAAACTTTACACTTGAATTTATGATAATATATTAATTTTCCAGCCTTTTAAATTATATTAAATAAAACAATATTAAAAAATACATTGCCATTATCAATTATGAAAGAGTAGTAGTAGTAGTAGAAGATTTATTATTAATATGATAACATATTTTATGTTTCACAAAACATATTGAGATTTTCTTAAAAATGTTTAAAAATTATTTATAAATTATTTTAACGAGTATTCAAAGAAATTTTTAACTAAAAAGAAACAAAAGTTATTTTCATCTTATACAGACATAAAGTAATATTATACTTTATAATTTTTAATTTTTTACAAACCATAAACATAGTTTTTTTAATTGTCGTATATTATTTTCTGCTTTTGCAGCAGCTGGTAACGAGTTGAAAAGGCTAAGACCCTTATACATTAAGGTGTGTTGCGCCTTATTTGTGCTTTGGAACTCCAATCTAAAATCGTCTGCGTTCCTAACGGGGTATTGATGTGTATTTTTAACATACTGTACACTATTCGCAAAATATCTCGATCCTAGGCTGTGCTTGATTTTAAAAATCGTCACTAAAACGTTTAGCTTTAGTTTTTGATCATGCTCCTAGCATGAAATTTACAGGGGTGTATAGATTGCATTTGATGATACATCGCATAGCTTTATTTTGCAATTTCTGTAACCTTTTGATCTGTGATTGATTACAACACGTATATAATATCGTAGAGCAGTATTCAAAATGGGGTTTCACAATTGTGTTGTAGATCTGTATGGCTGTTAGAGTATCAACTTTATTTCTTATTCTTCTCAAAAAACTAATTTTTTTGCGTTTTTTTTGCATATATAAGCTATGTGTTGTTTAAATATTAGTTCATTGTCTATTATTACACCTAAGTATTTAATTTTTTTGTACTTGTTCGATTTTGTTTTGGTTTATGATTAGATTTAGTTCACTATCACAATTTATTAACATCACATTTGTCTTTTTTTCATTTAGTTTTAGCCTGGTCATTTTCAACCAATTATTTATATTCCGTATGTCGTATTCTAACAACTGTTTGCATTCGTCAATTGTGTATCCTACTGTATATAATAGCGTATCATCTGCATGCATTACAATTTTTGATTTTTTTATTACTTTTACGATGTCGTTTATATATATTATAAAGAGAAGTGTATCAAGAATTGATCCTTGAGGCACCCCCGTTTTCACATACACGTAACTTGATTTTGAACAGTTAACTTTAGTTTGTTACCTGCGATTTAAGAGGTATGTTCTAAACCATTGTAATTCCTTTTCTCTTACTCCAAGCATGTATAATTTTTTAATAAGAATTTCTAAATCATCAGTTTCAAATGCTCTTTTAAAGTCAAGAAATAATGCCGTAATGTTTGTTTTTCGTGAACAATTTTTCCATTCGCCTATGATATAATTTATCGTACTTTCACACGAGTGGCTTTTCCGAAAACCTGATTGATTTATAAATAATAACTGGTTCACTTCTAAATAGTTTTCTAACTGTTTTTTAACCACGCATTCTTATATTTTTCTTAGATGTTTTTAATGTGTTTATTGGGCGAAATTATTCACACAATTTCGTATTTCGTAATTTATACCTTTTCTACAGGAGTTATTAACAAATCCTTCCACATCTCTGGAAATATTCCGTTTGTCAGCAATTGATTTATTAGTTTTATTAGGAATGGCCCTAAAACATTCCAGTTTTCAATAATTAGTTTTGGGTTTATTTTCATATTATCCGATTTATTTTTCATCTCTTCACATATTAGTTTTAGGTCACTCATTTTTATTTCCTTGAAACGAAATGTTTCCGAACCATGATCAATGTAGTTGATATAATTTACTTCTTCAATTGATTGATTTATACTTTGGACATTATCAATAAAGTATTTGTTAAATACATTTGCGATATCTTCTTCGCGACTTATTTCTTCATTTTCAAAAATTACATATTCGATTTCATTTTTGCTTTTCCCGATTATTAGATTTTTTAAAACTCTCCACATTTCTTTTTGGCCAGTTGCATTTTTAATTTCACATATTTATTTTTCGCTCGATTTATCTCATTTTTGTAAATACCACGCACACTATTATACGCTTCCCACGAATTGCGGTTATTAATTAGCCGTGCTGTCTGATATGCTCCAATTTTTTTGTTCTTTTAAATTTCTTAGCATTGAGTTGAACTATTTATTACAATCAGAGCTCGTATTCACTATCTTCTTTCTGGTATTGCTTAAGATTACTGATTTAACGGAATTCTCAAGCAGAAATGCGTTCTGATTTATATCATTCGATTCGACGTATTTTATATTTTTCGAAATAAGCTCACGGTTAAATTCAAACGGATTATAATGAAAATACTCAACTACTATGCGTGTTGTCTTTTTTACATATTCTCGTGTAGGTTTTTTAATTACAATTGATTCATGGTCCGATATTTTTTGCGAATTTTCGACAGAAACACTTAAATCTTGAATGTTTGTAGAACATCTGCGCATCTCCAATTGAATGATCTGTCGATTCGTTTTCAACTTCTTCGCTTTGAACAAAATTAAAAATTTTTCTTTTCCAACAGTATACATGTTTTCTGTCAAAAATTCTGAGTTTTAATTGGTAACTTTATGGAAAACTCATATTTTTTTCTATTTTTTTAAACGGCATTTTTATGTTAGTGAAAATTTCAGAATTGTTTGGTTTGATTTGTATGCTATAATGATATTTTCTGTGGAAATTACCTGTTTTATGTTGTGCATGTTTGTGAGACTAGGTATATATCTCATGCTGACTAACATTTTATTTCCAATTGTAGGGCTTTCAGTACTATTGTTGTTTAAGTGTTTTTGGGATGTTGAAATATTTTTGACAAGTTGAGTTGGAAAACGGTTATCGTTAAGTATCTTTTAAGTTTTTTCAGCATTAGTTTTTTGGAACTGAATGTGACTAATAGCCTTTACTTTACGTATTAAGTTTCTTGCTGTATTTATTTTTTGTGTGATTGGTTGAGTGGAAAAATAATTTATTATTATCCCTGATGCTAAGCTTTTAGTATACCAATCCACGTTTATATTTTTGTCCGATCTAATTAGCGTGGTGTCAAGATATGTTATCCTCTTCTCATTTTCCAGGTCAATAGTGGATTTGATTTTCGGATGGTATCCATTGTTATCGATATTTATCACTGCTAAATCGTATACATGTTCATCTACGTATTTCGTGATATATTTTATACTAATTGTATTCTTTTTTAGTTAGTTTTTTTTCTTTAGTGTTTTTTTTTTTTTGTTATTCTAATTTAGTCAGCAATAGTGGGTGATAGGCCTTAAAAGCTAAGTTTTTATATATAAAAAACACCCCCATGCTAAAATTTACAAAAAAATTGACCAAGAAGATAAATTATAATAAAATAAATAAATAAATTTGTTTAAAATTTACATTAGGAAAATTTATAATGTGTACAGTATATGAAAGAAGTTGTAAGTGTTGCTAATGACCTCCAAAGCATCTATTAATCTACCACTCACTAGGACAAATCTTCATCTGTACATATATGTACATATATGTAAGTTTAAAAACAAAATCAATTAGTTTAATGCAAAGAGAATGTTATAATGATAATATTTGTACAATATATTAATTATTTTCCATCCTATGTATAATTACTTACAAGCTTAAAAAGTGTTACAAATATACTAAATTAATTTGTATTTTGTATGTGTATATAGTTATGTTTGACCTTTTCTAGCAGCACTCTCTTCAGTGGCTCGAAAAGAACTAATTTATGTTTTTATTTCGTCTTATCATACAAACTTACTTAAACTATTCAGGTGAACTTACTCTAATTCCTCTTATACTAAGTCTTATAATAATATGAATACTTATAGACATATATGTACATATGTATACCACGGAGGTACACACGTATATATGTATGCAAGTAGGATTCGCTATTTTACTATATGCGCTCTTATACAGGTATATTATATTTTTAAACAAATAAAAAAATAAAAATTAACTTCATTAAATCTTTCGAATATTGTATTCTAAAGCTATTATTGTTATTTATTTTTAATAAACGAATTTTTTTTATACATATATAGTTTCTTTGGGAGTCATATTGTAATAGTTTATTTTTATTATTTTCATTCCTTCTATTTTATAATGTAAAAGAAAATATTTATTTTTTTCAATAAAAGTTTTGAAAAATAATTATTAACGCAATTGCAAAGCGTTTAAGTTGTACACAGTTATAATAGTCAACAATAATGCTGAAGCACTTTACTAACATAAAAATTGTAAGAATGTAAATATTCCACAAAGAAAAAAAGATAAATGATATCATTAATTTTAAGGAAAAAAACTTGTTTCAACTTGTTTTCACATACTAAAAATATTATTCTTTCTGTTTATTACAACTAAATTTTGGTTAAAAATTATTACTCTCAAGTCCTACTGTTTTGATAGACTCCTAATGTTTTATGAAAATTATTAATCACATTTTTAAATAGATTGTTCCCAATGGAGATCTGTTCGACAATTTTTGTTTTAAGCATTTGAACTTTTGTGCGATTATTGTTGTACACTCTCGACTTCATATAAAAACCCAACAATAAAAAAAAATGCGTCAACAGCATAATATTGGTGACCAATTTACTCGTTCCCTTACTGTGTGACACGATTCTACTAAAACCGCGTATTCTCTATCGACTTCCCCCATAAAAAGCTCAAGATTATTAACTGTAATCGAATTTCTACTTTCGTTTCCAAAAAAATATAACCCGTAGGGTTACTCTCGTTTGCGATGCGTTAGAAAATGTTCGCAAAATAAAACATTTGGTACTTTTGTTTGCGTTTGCGCATGTGTTAATGCATCTCTCTCATCTACGCAAGTCTGGTATCGTCGCACTTTGCTTTGCGAAAGTGCTTTTCAAAACTATAATATTAAACAAATGTCTTGCGCAAGCTTTTTACTTAACGCAACTGAAGGAAAACAATGCACATCCTATAGTTGATACGTTACTTTTATTTATTTATTTTATACAAAACATAGATTATAAGCTAATAATGAACTTCCTTACTTTTAACAATAAGTATATTTAAAAAATATATGTATATTTTTATCGTATTGAGTGTATTATTTTTAAGTTTAAGTTTTGTTGTGCCGACAAAATGCAAAAAAAATTTATTTCTATCTTTTTATAAAGAAATATTTATTTAACCATTCAAAATGGTAATATGATTTTCTGATTTCAAAAACAAATTTTTTGTTGTCTGTTCATTGCTAAAATCATTAATGTGAACTGCTGACAAAAGTTCTTGCTATTCATTTTGGCATTTCATAAAGCACTGCATTACCATTTTTAATTTTATCATGTCCGTATTTCCACTTTTTCAATATGATATGCGTAAAGACTTGCGTTAATGTTATAGAGTACCAAATTAGTATATTAACGTATCTCACTAAGGCATCGCAAATGCTTTCGCATCGCAAACGACAGTAAAAAAAAAAAAAAAGACACTCAATACGATAAAAATATACATATATTTTTTAAATATACTTATTGTTAAAAGTAAGGAAGTTCATTATTAGCTTATAATCTATGTTTTGTGTAAAATAAATAAAGTAATTTATCACTTATAGGATTTGCATGTTTTCCTTCAGTTGCGTTAAGTAAAAAGCTTGCGCAAGATATTTGTTTAATATTATAGTTTTGAAAAGCACTTTCGCAAAGCAAAGTGCGACGATACCAGACTTGCGTAGATGAGATGCGTTAACACGTGCGCAAATGCAAACAAGAGTACCAAATGTTTTATTTTGCGAATATTTTCTAACGCATCGCAAACTAGATTAACACACCTCCCCGTGTTTTAATTTTTATGTCAGCTGAGATCACAATAAAATATGTTGGATAATGTGGATCGAGATAAGACGAATAAATATTTTTGAATCACTTCTTGCTATTCCTAATTGGATAACCACTACGGTATTAAGTTCTGTTTTAATGAACGGATCAAGTTTCTCGAAATTTCTCAACCAGCAGCTTGATTTCACCATTGGTTGGAGCATTTTCTCTATCGACTTTTGTATTCAATTTCCTCAATAACTTTTGATATCTTTAAAAAATATTTTAATAATAAAACACTGTGTGCTTCGTGTACCATGCCATATTAACTAACAGAAATGTATTTATAGTCTGAAAACAAAAATTTAAAACCAAAATTAACAGTAGAAAAAATGGCGGCAAAATTAAAATGATACCTAACTTTTGAACAATTTATAAATGCATTCGTTAAAATCATTTCCGTTTTTCGTACTCATGAACAGGACTTAATTTTCTATGGTGAAAATATTTCTGTTGCATATTTTATATTTTAAGAGAAGCAATTTCTACTAGCCATCTGGGTACACATTAAGTAAAATTTGAAAACTGGACCGGCGCCCAGTGCCAATATAATAAAACTTGAATAATTTGAAAACACAGGGTTTCATGGCCGAAACTAAAGGAACTATCAATTATTATCATAATTTTTTTTAATTTTGTTAATACTGCTTAAATATTATTTAATAAGAATTAATTTATTTTTATATTAATGTACACAACAACTTGCGTGATGGCAAAAGAAAGTTGAAAATAATTAGTGTGACTGTTGTTAGTTGTGTAACTAAAACAGATTTCGATGAAAATAAAATAAAATGCTCATGTGAATTACCGATAAATACTTTCTTATAGGTAGTTTTGAATATATTTTCCCATAACTGAAACAATAGAAGTGAAAATAAAGATACTTGAGATTAAATGTCCAGTTACTCTGCTATTTATACGTCTTTTTTACCACCACACATTTGTTGTGTTGTAAATACATACTACATGCATAATACATACATATAAACTTGTGGTATTTGGTTATAAGAAGTGGTAAGAAATCTGGAACTTAATATTTTTCTGTGCAGGAAATAAAAACAATATATATAAATTATTTGCAAATGTTTTTAGTATCGCCAGAATTACACAAACAGTTTCAACATTTCGGCTCTGGCCAGGATGCAACAAATAGTCATGCATTTTTCCTACACGATTTAGGTCCTTTTAATACATTATATGAATACAGCGATACCGAGACCAACAACGGTAGCGGCAACAACAAGAACGAACAACACAATCCAAACGACGATACTGATGAAGCTCGATACAATTTAGCAACGCGTATTATGTCCAATGGTGTAGAAGTGATAATAGCTAGTGATAAAACTAAATCCGCTGACTACATGCCACTTGGTATATCCCATAGCCAATTACCATACATTAAGCCGATGACCTTGCCTGCCAGCACTATTAAAAATCAAATGATGATACTACTCATCCCGTCGACACTCACTGCCACCGACAATAGTATTCAAGTAAACAATTCAATACTACAGGTACATTTATAAATTTATTACACTTCCTTTTGATTTTAATTTATATACGTACGTACATATGTATACCCATATGTTTTAATTATCAAGAATACAAGAACTTTGGTTAAAATTTCCTCCAAATGTTTCACTAATTCCTTGTTTTCTTTTTTCAAGCATAATGAATTAAAGAGCAATTTTTAATTTTATCTATCACATTTACGAAAAAAAATGTTCCACATTATTCTTTCATATATTGGGTAGTATTTTCCATCTTCTTCATGAATTAACATTATTACGATCTGATAACACCGGTATTAATAGATTAATAGAATAATTTTGAAGAACCATTAATTCAAATTAAGCCAAGAAAGCTGAAGACAGAAAGCTTTAAAAACTGTTAATAGGTTTGATATGGGCTAACAATAGACACGTAGATCAAAATTATAGCGGATTAATATAAATCCTCAAAGAAAAGGGTACATTACATATGCTCAAGTAAAAAGAGTGTCAACAAGAGATCAATATATCGTGTTTGTTACTTTAAAATCATTTCTAGAATGTTATATAAAGCCTCCAGAGTGAAATAATTTCTAATAATTTCTTTTTTCATGTTCCAAAATATGACTTTTCTTGTTTTTACTTATTTTCATTGAAAAAATATAGTAAATGCAAATTTATAATTATCGTAGTTTATATTGTAGTATATTTGCTCAATTCGTTATATTCAATTGTCGCAACACTTTGTTGCAATACATGTTTCACTATTAAATTACTCCCCGGGGTAATTGCTTAATTTTAATGAAACCAAATTCCAAGCACATCATATTCAATCAAAGCACTTCGCTCTGTTTTCTTTTGTGTTAGTTATTTTGTTTTGCTTTTGCTTCCGTATTGAAGCTTGGCCTAGTTTCGCTTTAGGCTAGGTTTCAAAGTGTTAAGCAATTTGATCCTTTCCTTCATTACCCAATAAGTGTGTCACACTAAATAAGCATTTTTATATTAAGAACTACTCGTTTAATATTAAATTAGATATAAGCATTTTAGAATAAAAAGTATGTGAACAGTATAACGGGAGACTTCCACAAAACCACATTAATTTGTTTTTCATTATTTCATTAAATTTTATTAAGTAGCAAATATATTTTATTGGCTACCCTCTTTCTTTAATGAATGCAATTACATAAATCAGAAATTCGTATCTGAGAAGCCCTCAAGTACATGTATTGTAGAATTTAAGAAGTTTTCATTGCTGAAAAGCAACACATTTCATTTTAAATATGTGATAAAAAAAACGCGCTCTAAAACGAAAAAATTATTTTACGCTTCTGCGATTTCATTACGTTATTACTCATTTCGTTATTTTACTTAGAATTCAAATAATAGATTTTTTCTTTACAAAATAAAATAAATAAAAACATTATTTAAGCTATTCGTTTCTATTTAATTAATAGTTCGAGTTTTTTATTACATGTTTTTCCTACGTTTCGCCACTCTTTCGAGGCATATTGTCTACAACTAAAACAGGGAAGCATCAACTAATTTTAACGATTACCTGTTTTTATACATAGAATATTTTATTTACTTTTATTTTTGTCAAACATTTTCCCACAATTTTATATTTTGTTTTATGTTGTTCAGTTTATTTACATATATTACATAATATAAAATTGATAAGTTTTATTATTAATATTAATATTATAAGGGGATAATATTTTATTTTATAGGGAGATATTACCAAATTTTAATTATTAATATATAGTAATTTTAATTACTTATTTTAATTATTATAATTTATTAATAATTAATTATTTATTTATATAATTCTTAGACTTTCTTTTATAAATCTTTGCTTTATATGTATTACTTTGGCCAATGTGCTTACATATACTGTCGTTTGATGACGCCATACCGATCGACTAATGAACAAAGTGCAGAGTCTGTTTACAATTCTAAACATGCTCAGGTGCGAAATGCCATAGAAAGAACCATAGATATCATAAATACCAAATTTCGTTACCTTCGCGGTACAAGTAAACTTCGCAACAGCCTAGCAAGATCTACGAAATTTGTAAATGTATGTACCGCTCTTCACAATACTTGCATAGGTTTTGGATTGGTTATGACAAATGAAGAAAAGGAAAATTACTAAAACGAATTGAAAGAAATAAAAACAACTTCTTAATTCAGCAACACATTAAGAAAATACAATAAAAAAAACTAAAGTTTAAGATTTTTCTTTCTTTTTTTTGTGTTTTTATTTATTTATACATTTTACAAAATACAATATTTTATAAGTTTTTTTTTCATTAGTTCAGATAACTTAACAATAATCTTATAAAACTACATAAAGTACTGAGGTGTATCAAAAAATAGAGAAAATAAAAAAAGCTTCTTAATTCAGCAACACATTAAGAAAATACAATAAAAAAAACTAAAGTTTAAGATTTTTCTTTCTTTTTTTTGTGTTTTTATTTATTTATACATTTTACAAAATACAATATTTTATAAGTTTTTTTTTTCATTAGTTCAGATAACTTAACAATAATCTTATATATAAAAATAAGTTGGGTTTTCCTTCCTGACGCTATAACTCTAGAACGCACGAACAGATTTTTACGGTTTTGCATTCGTTGGAAAGGTATCGGGCTCTGTGAGGTTTATAGCAAAGAAAATTAAAGAAAAAATTCAAGAGAAAAGCAGGAAAACAGAGAAAATAATTTTCACATGTAGCGCCATCTCTGAATACATAGCATGTACTACAACGGCGCAACCAAAATTTTTGAAAATATTGTAAAAGTTTGAAGATATTCCAAAAATATGTAGTGTACAAATAAATATGTGGAATATAACGTAAAAACATTATCTCTAACCACTAATAGAGAGAGTTCAACTTCAAAATAGAAATGGAAAAGTGGCAGTTGATATAACAACTGGATTAATTACTCTTACCAACGACTTTTGCCGATTTTTCCCAAACATTAGTGAGAATTATCAGAATTACGCTTTGGTTAAGTCAACGAGCAATTCTCGCCGTAAATAATAATGATGTACATGCACTAAATTTCACCATTCAATCAAAAATCAATGGCGATTTGGTGACATACAAATCCGTTGATTCCATAACAAATCCCGATGATGTAGTAAATTATCCGACGGAGTTTTTGAACTCTCTGGAGTTACCAGGATTTCCACCACATAACTTGCAACTCAAAGTTGGTTCAGTTATTATGATATTGCGTAATTTGAATCCAGCGCGACTTTGCAACGGCACTCGACTTGCGGTGAGAACACTTATGCCGAATTTGATTGAGGCAACCAATATTAACGGAAAGTACGCAGGTGAAAATGTAAGTATTCCTCGAATACCAATGATTCTGACTGATCTTCTATTTGGCTTCAAACGATTGCAATTTCCGGTTCGCCTTGCGTACGCAATGACAATTAACAAGTCGCAAGGCCAATTGCTTATTGTTTGCGGGATAAATTTATAAAACCATTGTTTTTCACATGGACAGCTATACGTTGCGTATTGCAGAGTTGGGAAACCATCCGCTTTGTTTGCGTTAATGTCAGACCAAAAAACAAAAAATGTGGTTTACCAAAGAGCACTTCAATGAAACGGATAATTTGCGGACACGTATAACCCTTCCATTCACTTTGCATTTAATTTAATTTTTTACTTAGATAAGTCCAACTAATTTACACGAAATGTTACAAAAAACGAAGCCATCTGATGGCGAAACAGAGTTCGCCGGGTTTGCTAGCTTATTATTAAAATTGGAGGTGACAGTAAATTATTATAATATTATACGGATTGGAAATGAACCACGTTGGTTCGCTGTCAAAATTTTTGTATTTTGAAACATATAGGTTCAGCCAAAGTTCATGCGAATAATGAAGGAGAAAGCGAACCTTTTTTGGTTCATGAATTTGCTACTCATGTGAAGATGATACACGGGTGCAAACAATTTTGTTGCAGCAATTTTTGGTTGTTTTAGTTGAGAGGGGTGAGAAGCTTGAGGAGGGGTGCAGAGTTTCATGTACACCTTTTTTCTTTTTCACACAACTTGAAGTTTTGAGTGATTGTATTTGACGTTTTGTTTTATTTATTTATTCTCATTGGTAACAAACGAAGTACTAACGTACGGAGTATTGTCTATTTTTTATTGGCAGTTAGTGCTTACTTTTTTTTTGGTCAAATATTTTCCAAATAAAAACGTATTTTCAGACACAAGCCTGGTTTTCAAAAAGTTTCCCATTACGAAATGTGAATGAATGCAATTTGATAGAATTATTTATTATAATTGTTTTTTTAATTTTTATTTTGAGAAGACCTCAACTATTTTTATAAGTGAAATGTTATTGAATAATTATTTTTATTTAAAGATCTCAACTGTTTTTAATATAACATTTAAGTTCTTATTACTATTGTTTTGTTATGAAATGTGATAAGTTGAAAATAAAATACTATAAGTAAGATAAATGTACATATGTATAACTACTTACCTAAAAACCTAATAGTTTCCAAAGAAAAATGTGATAAAATATGTAAGACTGCATTTAGAATTTATTACTTGAATAAATGAAGTGAATTTTATAAAAATACATATTGATTTTCAATAATAGCAATTACTATAATAGTCTAAGTTTTCGATCTGTCTATATTTTATTTTTTAAACTTTGTTTAATGAACTTTAATTCATACAATCAAGTTTACCTTCATTGCTGAAATATACTGCAAATTCCTTTCTAGTGCCCTCCGCTGCCCCCTTTCGTGGGTGGTAAACTATATCTGAGTTACAAATTGTAGGCTGGAAAGTTTTTTCAATGTTTTTAGTGTAGGTAGAATCATTATGTAACAAATAAGTATCAATAAATACATACTATAAATACCAATTAATACGTCCTCATCTAAACTATTATCGGATTACAAGTCAGCGGCTATTTCAACGCACTTAATCAAATCATTGATTAAATTTTTTTTATTCCTTCCATTTTTACATACACTTTGTTTTTTTCAATTTTACTTTATTGTTATGTGATTCAGAAACTTCTTTTGTCAACATGATTATAAATTATCATCATATAAGCAACCAAAACACAAAATGTTTAATTATATAAATATAAAAAACTAGGTTTCATATAATTCATGCATATATTTATATACTCAATCTTTTGTTAATATTATTTTATTTTTCAAATTCAATTAAAATATGTTATTATAAATGAATGTACTTATGCAAAAAAAATTATATAATTATAATTATGGGAATATGTTTTTTTATCAGTATTTGTCTACTATGTGTTTAAAACAATATGTTAAAATAATAACATAGGAAACCACAACAGACGATAATGAATTTCATTAAAAATTTTACCGAATGACAAATTCGGTAAATATTTATTGTATTTATTTTATTGTCAAACAAGTTAATAAAGGGAGATGAAAAATATTAGCGAAACTTTAGCTTATAGTATTCGTATGAAATAATAATTTTCATATTTTTCATATACATAAATATACACAGATACAAACTATATTTCATGTTACATGCTTATTGGTATCTGTATAGGAAGTGATTTTGAGAATAATGGCCAAAAAAATATATTTTTTAAAGATATGATTACATTTAGTATGCCAATTACAATTAATTTTTCTGTTGTAGTAGGCAAATCATTTTACTATTTGGAAAATAAAATTACTTAATTTTAGTTAAAAATTACGAAAGAGTTTGTTACAGCCTAGTTTGTTTCATTACGTGTTTCAAATAAAAATTTGCAAGGCATAGAAATATTGAGAATTTTTTAATATCTTTTAGAGTCTGAATATTGGAAACGGCTGCCAATAAAGCAGTTTTATAAAATAATAAGGTTCTTCTAAAATCTAATAAAACAATATTTTGTTATTTTAGTTAAACTACAAACTACCACTCCACTTTATTACCAAGACATGTTTAACAACTTACACATATCGTACAACTTATATTCAAGAAGGGAAAACAACTGTGGAAAGTAGAGAAAAGGTTATTTCAAATGTAGCTACGGAAGAGAGAAACTATTTCAAAATTACACCAACTCAAACTCTAGGAGTAATATTAACAAAGGTAAGGAAGTAGAGACACATCGTTTAACAATTTAAAATTCTTAAAAGCAACGGCAAATATTTGGATGTGCCCTTGGTGAAAGCTGAAATTAAAAAATATGCAGGAAGATACTTTATTGAAGATTCAATAAATAAAAAATAATAAAAGCAACGGTATTACCTCATATTTCTATTTCTAGTATCGAGAACTAGTGCTATAAGCCATGACTGTTAAAAAGCGTGACATATTAAACGTTCTCGAGCAAACTCGTCACAGCTTTCTAAAGATTCCGTGAAGTTCTGGTTTCGGTAATCACAATATCTATATCGCTAATTTCGGGAATTTTTGGCCAGTAGCCTCGTTTTGAATAATAATTTTTAATTCAAGAAACCATTTAAACCGCGAGACTTATTAAAATAATGCTTAAAAAAATAGAAATTGTTTTAAAGTTAGTTCATAAAGCCAAAATGTGTTTTAATATTATTAATAATTTAATTTAATTTTTCGCATAGACACCTGAGCTTGCTGTCGGAATATTTCCAACTACCTATTCATACTTTAATACGTTAAAGGACAACCATGATAATTTACAACTGATGACCAGCGAATATACTATTATTAATACTATAACAGGTCCTAATGACTACGTTGCCTACTTACAACCAACGGAGAAAGCTACTCCAGCGCTCAAAACGAATACATACTATAATGAAGTTACAATTAGCCAGAAGAGAGACTCCACAATGCACACACTAAAAAGAAATTTAACTCAAGTTGTTGTAACAAAGTCATACACGAACGTACACAGTACTTCCGTTACAACCTCCTACTATACTTATGATGCCGACGATAGTTTGCAAGAGTTTAACGAATATTTACCAAATTCATTACCTTTGACTACAGAAGAAAAAGAAACAGATATATTATATGATGACACAACACAAATGTTAAAGGATATTCACATATATGCAACTAAAACATTTAAAACAACATTTACATATTATACTACAACGGTGTTGCGTAGCAATTTGTTAGAAAATGACCAAACAGAGTCAGGTGTAGAGCTTATTTCCACAGTTTTTAATTATTATACTCGTATTATTGAAAATGTTATAACGGACAGTGTACCTGCCACGCTGCTACCAAACGAACTGCTTAAGAAAATGAAAATAGAATTAGGTAAACAAAATCATAAGCAACTTCGTCGTCTTATTGTGACTACAGCAACTTTGAAAGATGGGCAAACCGTTAAAGTCTCAGCAATGCAAATATATAAGGGAAACTTGGTTCCTTCTTCTGTTATTCTACCCGTAATATCAGCTAACGCAACTCTGCCACCAGACGCCACTACACAATCATTAAATCATTCACTGGACAATCCAAGACCAGAGGTTGAAGAAGAAAACGGTGATTTGCAATTGGAGGATTCCCCAAATGGATCAGCATCTTCAGAGGCTTTCAAACAGCCTGAAGAAGAGGAAGAAAACGATAGCAATGGTATTGTTTCTTTGCCATCGGAGCAAATTGTGACTGTCGTCAAAAAACCGCATAAGCAAGAACTAAATGCTAATATTCCTATCAATGAAAATCCATCTACCACAGCAGCCACCCAACTAATACAACGGCTGACTGCATTGAAACCAATGTTCAATGCTATGGCAGATTTATTACAAAATAATTTTGGTGTAATGCGCGAGACTGTAAACCCTCAAAAAAATATCGAAATCAAGCAGGGCTCAAATAAAAAAATTAATTCTTCTGCCACAAATACAACACAAGATACAAAACATCCCATTTATATACCTGTGCCAAAATCACCGATAAAAAAAAATCTTTATCAACATACGAATTACACGGAATTTGTACCTCAAAGCTTGCATATTAAACCGCCTATATTGGTCGATAACGAAGATACTTTTGAAACGAATAACAAAGAAAAGTTAATTTTTAGTGTGCCTAGAAAAGAACAGCCTTTACATAACGGTGGTATTTACATCCGTCCGGGTGAAATAATAACAGCAAATTCAGATGTTATAATTGGCAAACCCAATGGAATTGATTACGTTAAAATGCCTAATCATCTACATGTAGAGAACAATACTTCGAAAGTTCATCCTCTAGATAATCGAGAATTTCAGGTGACATACTATCACAACAAAGTTGAAGACCATTATAAAAAAAAGTCTCCTGTAATATTGACATCAATCACAAATAAACCGTACCATATACCTATTGTTAATAACAACATGAGTCCACATTCAAATGGTCACCTTTTTAATATAAACATACTGAAGCCTCCGCCGCCACCACCTCTACTCTCAAACCAGTCAGGTAGTCGCATACCAATATATTCCCCGCAAGGCTTATACCTTAAATTGACAGCCCCAGATAACCCTCTTCACACTTCTTCAAGAATTAAAATTAAGCCACATATTATAAATAATAGTCATTTATCAGATGAATTAAAATCGTCTACATATTTAAATGTGCCAACCCAAATACATTCGTCAATCCACAAGATGCATGCTAAATTTCTAATATCTGCCGCACCGCCTCCTAGGGGTAAATACAGTTTTTATAATTTAAATAATGAGTTAAAAAATAACGAAATACTAGACATACAACACTTACCACAAACCGTAAGCGTAAATTTCAAACCTAGCTTAACTCAAACCTCAAGTGTATCAACACTATTAAATACAAATGGAAGGCCTCAGCAGTCACAATATCATTTTATTTCCCCTCACATTAAAACAAATGTAGAACAACCTCCACAGCAAACTCCTATGAACTGGCCAAATTCACGCGATCACCAAGCAGAAACGAAGATTGTGCATACTGAAAAGGATAAGCTTCCTTCAAAAGATATACCTAAATTTGTCGCAACATCAAAATGGAAAAAAAGGCAAGATCCCCAAGTGGAAACTTTGCCTTCTCAATTCTTAATTAATTTAGATGAATCATTAAGCATGAACCATCCAGGAATGCACACAGACCCCAAACCGGAGAATCCTGTTATAGTTCCTTCAAAAATTTGGAATTTAGAAAGTGGTTACCAGGCGTCAAGAAATAAAGAATCTTCTTTGCATATAAAAGGTGAAAATTCGATTTCTTCTCTAAAGCATCAAAAAATCCCTACATTTTTAAACGGCCAAAAAAGACCCATCTATAGCGATTTCCCAATTTACTTGGTAGATAGGCCTGCATTTTCATCGCTAAAAAATGTAAAATATTCTCCAGAAGCTATAACTAAGCAAGTATCTACCAAAGAAAAAGAAAATATTAAGTACGCCATTGAACCAGGAAAAAAATCTCACCAGAATGTTAGTTTTCATCAACATATATTTAGCCATATGGTAGACGTTAATGTCCCGCCGCTAACATTTAATCACGAAGATAATGATTACCTTCAACAGACCACCACACCTGTTAGAGGTCAAATCCCACCGGCTACAGTTAAAGCAATAAAGACTCCAGGGGATAACGTTTACAAATACATGCCTTTAATAACAGTACCTGCAGATAAAGAAAGAGTTCAGATAAGCTTCACATCTCTGAATTCGCTAAGCCCTCTACCACCACCATCTGAACTTCAAATTCACCAAGCGAAGTGGTCTAGCGAAGCGACTAATACTACCAGCAATTTCAATAATGTTTTACGTAAGATTTCCGAAGTCAATGATAGTTTAATAGTATTTTCAAATGACAAGGATCAGAAAACTGTTGCCGACAGTAACATTTTAAATATTAAACCTAAGACTGAGACGATTCCTAATTGGAAACATGATAGAAGACAACATCCCTATACCTTCAGCCAATTAAGTAATAAATCACAATTGCTAGCCAATAGTACTGCCCCAAACAATAGTTTCATGCATTCTGTAGAGGAAAATCAGTCGAAATTAGAACATAATTTTAAACCAAACAAAAAACTCCATGAAATAAATATATTACCAGATATATATGATGCAGTTTATAAATCAACTAATTTAAAATATCCTTCTAAAAGTCTAACACCAGCACAATCACACGTGAATGAATTAAAAACAACTCTCAGCCAAATGCAACACACAAAAGTTAATGGCTCCGACTGGATTATAACAGAACAAGATTACAACAATGAAAAGGTACAAAAATATAATCACAACCTACATACACACCCACAAAGTCAAAATCCAAGAACAAAACCCCCTACGAGTAATTTTGTAAATAATAATGGAAAAAATAATCAATCAGCAAAAACTTCGATCAAAACTTTAAGAACTATTGAAACTCCACCCGTTGAGGTAACAACAGAATATGTCGACCAGATTATAGGAAATAAATTGGCTGATGAACTAAAGCAAGTTACTCAATTGTTAACTTCTGACACATCTTTTACGATAAGCGATCACAATAATAGAACGGAAGATAAAGAAATCGTTACATTAATAAATAATGCGACTTCTATTATTATAGCTCGTGGTGAGGCTTTCAAAACATCAACAAAATATAATCACAATAGAAAAATCGCAGTCAAATCACCACTCGGTTTGACGTCCAATACAACTGATACCGGAGAACATATTTTATTACCACAGGACAGTGTTGCTATTCATAAAACACAGCATTTCCCTAGCCACATTCAGAAAATATTTACCAATCCCACCAATCCTTTCGATAAGATCTCAAACTTTACAAAAATTGCAGTCAAGTTGGCCACACGGAAAATGAATAGTGCCGCAACTGAAACCGTGCTTGGCTTACTGCCTCCCCCTTTACCAACGACAACAAATTTAAACTCTACTTTCAAAATCGGCTTACCAAGCTTTTCACTTTTAAATACTAATGGCACATCTCCTGAAATAACTCAAAACAGTCCACAAAATATAGAAAATGAAATAACTCTCCGTAAAAACGACAAAACATATATCGATCAAAGAATGGTTACAAAGCCTAGTGGCAATCAAAAAAAAGAGGAACATGCAACAAATTCAATGACAATAAATGGAAATTTTAAAGCTCAAAACATAAAAACAACTCGCACAATGAACGATATTAAAGTTACTACGACGGAAAAGTATCGCAATATGGGCACAATATACCACGAGAAACAATCGCAAAATAACGAAAATCAAAGTCGACAATCTGATAAGACATTTACATTTGTCAATTTAAAATCGTCTGAATCGCATGAGCAGAAATTATTGACCACAGTAACAACTCCTGTGAAGGAGTTATTTATATTTACCACGACCACTACAATAACAATAAAAAGGATTATTCTTCCGACCAAATATATAACAAATAAACACACTTATACCGTCACAACGACAGCATCAACGCCTTCTTTACGATCGCACTCGTCAAATATTCTTCGAACAAGTTTCTTGTCTACCACAGAAACGACTACTGAAGTGTCCACACTTTTTCTGACGCATACCCAAATCAACACAGTAGTGGATACTATAACCTCAGTTAAAACTCTTAAGCCCATAATAATTACAACAACTACAACACTACAACCCTCATCCATCATCCTGAAAGAAATCACCTCTACCTTTGAGCCACACTTAAATAACTTGGCTAGCTCCGATTCACCAATTGTCAAGCAAATGCCTGAAGTTAATCGTCAAGAAATATCATATTTGCCATATCCCTCAGTGGAAGTGGTATCAACAAATATAACACAGGAATCGAGCTCATATGCAAACCAAAATAGTATCTTTATAATCATGACCAACAGCAAAGGTAAACAGAATGCTATTTCCAATCACCAATTTTCGTCAGAAAATGCTGAAGATGATATAAATATCATGCCGGCAGGTGATGCGAATGATGTTTTGATAGAGTACGATAATGGCATATTATTTGATGATGTTCACATAAGAGATGATAAGCCCAGGCAAATTGAGAATAGCAAATCAGTTGAGCCGTCAGCGTTTGTCAATAATGCAGCTTCGGTGAAAGAGACTCCTGCTGATGAACATGTTATTTTGAGTGGTGTTTTAATTGCAACTCCTCCAAAGTTTCCCACTCAGCACAAAAATGCTAATGCAAATCTTAACGAGGCTTGTCATCCCAAATGCAAAGCATCACGCAACGAAAAATGTAGTCTGATCGATAATCTTTGGTCGTGCTTCTGCAGACCAGGATTTGCTCGCATATTTCCCGATCGACCGTGCAAACGTAAGTAAATACTGTAATACTATTGCTCTTCACCCACTCAAAATTCACTTTTACCGACTATCTTTTTTCACAAGCACTCCGCTTTTGATAAAAAAAAGAGTGTATACTTTTGCAGCGAAGTGAATGCTTTTCTCCATCCAAAAAGCCTGGAATAAAATATATAGGTTTGATATGAGGATGGTAATTTCAGCAATATTAGTTTGTGAACCTATAAAGTATGTACATCTTTGGTCCATATAAGAAGGGAGATTGGTGTACTCTTGTCCGTCTGTCCGCCTGTCTACCTGTCCGCCTGTCCTCGATATTTTTTAGCGGTGTAAATAATAAAACCACGAATGGTTGGATTATCTGCCACAGCACTCAACTTGCACTCAAACATGCTATTAAATTTCAATAGCATAAGTAGGAAGATAAAAGCATTTTGTTTATTAACTTTTATCATTAAAATTTTTAATATTTCTTAGAAATGTGAAATATATTGCAAAATTAAATCTTACTTCAGTGCAGTATATTTATATATACTGCATATATATATAAAAAATAGTTATGGAACTAATTCTTTCAGAAGGCGATATAAGAACATAGTCGAATATAGTACTTTTACTTGATAATAATAATTTTTAGTTCACCGATCAAATACTTCTATAATATAAATTATTATCATCGTTACATTAATAATTAACACTGAAATATTAAAGATATTAAATCATTTGAGAAAAATTGTTTATTTTACGGCTGATGAAATTTGGAATTGGACCCACTTCCCTTGCCATTCATAGTTGACGAATTTACAAATTAATTTAGTTAACGACATAATCATTCAAGATTTGAAAAATTTAACGTATGAGATTTTAATAAAAACAACTACAACTATGTATTTATAAGTTATAGAAGTGACACTGTTCCAATTTATTCGATTCAATGTCAATTTTTAATTTTAATTATTTTTAGCTACATACACATATGAGCTGCTTATACATGTTGAACGTGTTGCAAGCTACCCGCTGCAATTTATCGATGAACTGAAAAACAACAAGACAGAGCATTACAAACATTTGACACATTTGGTAAACAATGCAGTAGACCGCATGATTATGCAGTCTGATTTGCGAGACATCTATCATGGTGTCGAAGGTATTCATATTTCTGAAAGCAATAAAAATCATCCTGGATTATCGATTATCGTGCTTTTACAGGTAACAGCTTAGCATTAAACCTAACATAAATTTACTAAATTTCAATTGTTTGTCCACTCACTAAATATCACTTAATACATCCGGTGAAACATGTAGTATAAATATTAAATAAATAAAATAGTCATTATTAATAAAGCACCATCGCGGAAAAAGGTTAATGGTTCTATAGGAGAAGAAGTTCTATCTTACTGACGTTAATAAAATTTAAATGCTTTATATGTAAAGTTAAAGCCTATTAAACTATTCTGCGATATTAGTTAATATTGTATATATGTATGCATATATATATTGTATATCAATGGTACTGCATGAATTTTAATTTGTGCAATTGGTTAGACCCTTTAATTTTTAGAAATTTTAATTTTCTTTTATATTATTTGAGAACGTACGACACATCAAAGATTAATTACATTTTCTATATATATATATATATATATATATATATGTAGTCATGAATTATAGAGAGCGAAATCTGTTAAATGGTCACTGCCTACGAAGAGAAAGCAAGAAGATGAAACAATGAATACATAGAGAATGAACTGCACTTACTGCCCATTTTACATTACTTCTCATTGTTTCAATACCCATTTTTTACCGAAATAAAATTATAACGTGCAAAGCAAAAAGGAATTATAACAATATATATATTTACATTATATACATACACCTCAACAGAAAATATGATAAACTTTAAAAAAGCAAGTGCCCTTTTCAGGAAAGAATTAAGGACCTCAAAAAAAGAATCGCTTCCTGAATTCACCTCTGATATATATCTCCAACTTCCGGTTCAAAATAAATATTGGGTAATATCCGCCGTCTTTGTGCACTTAAACCTAAAATTATTATACATTGTATTTCACCTACACCACAAGAATACACTATTACTGATCACAGGGCAATTGCAAAGCAATGGTCAGACGACTCAAACGATTCTAATTTCCATCATACCTTCCAACAGAGTAAGCAACAAACTCTATCGATTAGCTATGACCCAAAACCGCGCAAATATGCCCAAATCGTAGAAAAAGATATCACGTTTTAGGAATTCGCCACAGCTCTAAGTAAACTAAAAGGGAAAACTCCTGGCATAGACAAAATATCATACCCTATAATAAGAAACCTATCCACGGAAATGAAACAAAGAATTACTAACTTTTACAATAACATTTTCGAGAACTATTTTCCCAAATATACAAAAATAGTTTAAGAATACCCATACTTAAACCAAATACAGTAAAAACAGATATAAGATCATACAGACCTATTTCACTTAACTCATGTTTATCCAAAATTTTAGACCGTATTATCGCTGATCACCTATGGTGGTTCACCTTAAACAAAGATCTTATCGACAAAAATCAGCTAGGTTTCAAAAAAGGCAAGTCCGTCAGAATCCCTAATATATTTAGATAACATTATTAATCAAAAGTTATCACACAAAAGTCATTTATCAATTATTTCGCTTGACTTCAGTAAAGCTTTTGATAAAATAGGAATTCACATAATCTTAAACCAATTATCACAATGGAAGGTCGGTCCAAAAATATACAATTATGTAAGACACTTCCTGACAGGTAGAAAAATCAAAGTTAGACATAACTCAGCATACTCTAACACATACAAATTACAAAACGGTATCCCACAGGGATACCCTATTTCTGATAAGGTGTAACGGCCTCGCAAATAACATAGCCCTCTGTAAAGAAATAGACTTCCTAGCATATGCAAATAATTTTGTTTTAATTAAAAATCTAAAAAATAAAAAAAAAATTGACGTTGACATTGAAAACGTTCTCCCAAAAATTACTGACTGGTGCCAGTATTCGGGTGCAGAGCTGTATTCAGGCAAAACAAAACACCTTCATATACGTAGGAAACATAACTTCAAAAGTAATGTCGATCTTCAAATTGCCAAGCAAACCAAATATATTCTTTTCAATTCCCCTATCTGTAACGCTCTGAAAAAAGTTACTAAGTCCAATAAAGTGTACAAAAATCCCACTGTTCTACAAAAAATACTCGATTTTAGTAAAAACACCGGAATTCCCATAAATTCCAATAAACTCACAAAAGATACATTACCAAATCACTATCTTAACTAGTCTGTAATAAATACATCACTTCGCCAACATAAAAAAACCGAAACTCCAGCGGAAACTTATAGGACCATGTTCTACTAAATTAAAGAGGAATTGTAAAAGCAAAATTTTACGATGATTTACACTGACGGTTCAAAAAACGGGACCATTTCATCTTATAGTATAGTTTCGGACGATTCTCTTAATAAAGCATCATTGCTGCCAGAATACAGTTCAATTTTCGCCGCTAAAATTATAGCAATCAATGAAGCTATAGAACACTTGCAGAATGCAAGTGGTAATCGACTCAATCAGTTACCCCTCCAACAACGAGTATTACCCTGAGATGATTAGACAGAGACTTATCTTCAACAGCCCCACAATAATATTAATCTGGATCCCGGTTATGTACAAATACCGCGTAATGAACACGCAGATAAAAAAGCAAACAATGTGTTAATTTCACCTTTACTAACTACACCCAACTATAATTTGGCGGACATAAAAAAACATATTAAAAATACTTTCTCACAAAACTATTCGAAGTTTGGGACAATTCCTCAAATTGGTATAAAGAAGTAAATCCAAATAAAATGATAATAACCAACATGTTTAAAGACCAAAACAACCATTTTAATAGACGCGACCAAGTTGTATTGACTAGAGTCAGATTAGAACACACTATGATAACACACAGTCATTTGTTGGATAAGAACCAAACAAATGTATTTTGCAATAAATCAAATATTTCGATTAAACATTTAATTCTAATATGCGAAAAATTCAAAATTCAAAGAGAAAAAATTTTCAAAAATCTAGACATAACTAATATTTTACAAGGTACGACATTATACAATTCAGCTCTATTATTAGAGTTCCTTAAAGAGTGTAAACTTTAACACTTATTATAAATAAATAAACTATTTTTACCATCTATGTTCAACTGTACGAGCTTAAGACCATAGAAGTTATAGCTCGTATCCTAACTCGTAAGCTTGTAATTAAGTTATTCGCCTTATGTCTATATAAATAAATAAATATTCATGGTTTAATAAAAACGACATACATTTATTCTTTTTTACATTTATTTTTCGTAAATTCGTTTATTTATAATAAACAGAATATTTGTATTGTATGGGATATAATTATTTCCTGTAATGTCCATTTGATTGTCATGACACTCAACAAACAGTGGCATCATTGGCATTATCGCAGATTAAACGACGTCAGATATGTTGATATTCTCCTGTATTCATAAATGTTTTTTTTTTGTACCACGTCTTTCGATACGAATTTAATTCTATTTTGTAATATATTGAATTAATAATAAAAATTGTATATCTTTCTTTATAATAATATGCTTTTTATTCAATACGCGTAAATATAACAGTTCCTACACTTGAAAAATTCAAAAGCGCCGCATTATAGTCGGGTTAAGCAGCTAATTTCATTACATTCGTAGATAAGTATTAACGGCTTTGCGATCGCCACTAAAGGATCTTCTCTAATGTCGCTAACATATCCATATATCAATGTATACTTGACGTAGTAGTTGCTGTAGCTCGTACTGCATCTGATATTTTTGCATGGTTGCAGGATCTTATTGACCATAGGTCGGATGTTCCTTTTTTTTACATTATGCATGGTTACTATGCACCTCTTGTTTCAACAACAAATTGTAAACAAAACGCATCTGAGTTTTTACTTTTTTTAATTTTTTTTCTGTTGTATCCTGTGACGTGCATTTATATATCTACCTACGTACTCTCTTATATTTTTTTGCTTTCTCTATAAGAAATCTTGTACAAATAGATTATTTCCATTCAATAATTATTAATTTTTATTATTTGATTATTTTCAATGTGTTCTGCTTCTTGGCGACTGTGCCAAGTGAAATTTAAATAGCCCCATAAAAATTAAAATAGCCCCATATCCATAGATATGTGCACTTACATATCCATATATATATGGATATGTAAGTGCATTTAATAATATTATTTTGACATATTTTTACTGTCAAGCAACAAACACTTATCAAATAGTGTCAAGTATGTAATTTCCAACATGGATTTCTTTGACTAATTTCAGCTTTCCGATAACAGCAATGAGAAACGCTTGGAAGAAGTTATCAAAAAAACTTTAAGAGTGAGCAATTACAGTATTGGAGGGACTAATCTGTATACTAACATGGCTGGCGTGGGCGCATTAAGCATAAAAGGTACTTCTTTACACACGGACACTTCCATATAATATTTATTTATTTGCAAAAGAAATACAAAAGAAATGCTTAGTGGTGCATAGATCACTGGGACTAGTACAAATGTAAAGCAAATGCTTTAGTGAATTCATGGTTATGGTGTTCTCACGACCTTTTCATGTATCTAAAGCAACCCATACACGATACGACCGTTGGCAAAACTTCGGCAGGTCGTACGCAAGGTCGTAACGTTAGTGGGCCTGTCGTATGAAGTTGTCTCTCGGTCGTATGAAAAATCAAAATTTTTTGATTGTAAAAGAAAATAATAAAAAAAGTAATTCAAAATCGAAAACACAGCTCAAATGAAACTGGAGCACAGTTCTACGATGAATTATTTAATGATAGCCAATATTAGTAAATTATATAAGTTTTATTTTATTTTTTATTTTTTTTTTATTTTTGAAAAATCTTTTGGATTAAAAAAAATTGAATGTCAATAAATACTTAATTTACTTAAAGATCTTTCAATTGTTTTATTGCTTCACAAAATTTTAAGCCTAATTTGTTTTGCTTCATGGCATGCGTGTTTATTATTTGTTGTTTCCAGCTGTAAATTTTTTGCAAAATGAAGTCGTAAGAAGAGGTCTTATCGTATGTGGGCACAACACACGACTTGATTACTAAACGAGTTTTGCCAACGGTCGTATCGTGTATGGGTAGCATAATGGCGTTTTCTTTTCTACAAAAAAAGGCAACATTACCAGCAGTCAGGGTAATATTGTGTTCTTTTCTCAAAAAAATGTTGCCCTCTGAAAGGGTTGCGTGCTCTTTTGTAAAAATGTTGCCCTTCCGCATAGCGAAAAGCAGTGCTCTTTTTCCCCTGAACAAAACAACAGAGCAGAAAATGGCCTGCAAACATATGGCTCTTATTCTTACAGAGCGTTACCAGACAATGTTAAAAAAAGACTTTTGATTTGAAAGAGTCAGAAAATTAGATTTTAATAATTATTTTTATATTTAGTATCGTATAAAACAAACAAAAGAACACTATGCGGCTACTTATTTGTATGAGATATTAAAAAAAAATATTTGTATTCTCTAGCAGATGAATTAGCAATCTGCCAACTGAACATTTTTGTTTATACATTTCCTAAAATATATTTCCATGATATATTTCCTTAAAGATTTTTATTGCACACACATATTTTATCTTATACCTTATACAAGAAAAGCAAAAAGTTCGCATTTTAAGTGCTTATACATAACTTCAAGTGGCACTTATGACGTTTTCTTCATATGACCACACTATTAAATGGCTCGTGCTAATTTCTGTGTAAATGCAGATTCTACATAAGTTTGTTCGATTAAAATTGGTTGTAGCGCTACAACCTCCTGCTTAAACAAATTTACTTCAGCATAAAATTCTTAGCAAGTAATAGGTTGTAATAGTATGTTTGCTTTTCGACCTTAAGTGCGAGGCAAATTCATAAATTTAGATTCAATAATATAACTGCAATCAATTATGCGGGCTATCCTTCAAACAGCCCGCAAGTAATATTTGCAAGTTATACAACCTAAAACTCGAACACCTGTAACTTAGCAACAAACTCTCAGACATTACATTGCCAACCAAACCTTAGAAAGTGTGTAATTTATATACATATGTATCGATCACATAGCATAATTTAAATATATTAAATAATTCAATCAGTTATTATGTTACTATTATTTTACAGATTTTAATGAGTGCTTGAGTAGGAGACTTCATGATTGCTCAGAGAGTGCTCATTGTTTTAACCTACCTGGAACTTACACATGCAGCTGTATGGAAGGTTTTGTGGATCTATCTGGCAATCCTATTTATCCGGGTCGCATATGTTCAGCGGAACAAATTGGTTGCGAAATGTGTCACTATCATGGAAAATGTTCAATTTTGACATCCAATTCTAATGAAAAAAAATTTTGTGAATGTTTTCACTGGTATGCCGGTTCTACGTGTCATGTCAATTTGAAAATTTTATTAATAGTGCTATTAGGAATTGGAACTTTATTATTTGTATTGTTATTGTTTTATATATTAATAACACGTTCAAAATATCGCAATCAACTTCAACATACAACGCTGGCGCCTTCTACTGTGACTTTAAGCAGTGAAGATCTACAAAAAAATTCTCGGCTGACTAACAATATGATTATTACAAGTGTAGGACTGAAAAGTACCATACGGGGCGTAAGCCTTAAGAACACAAAACGTCAAAGAGTTATAAAAATCGACAAACGATCAATTATTAAGGATTCTAGCAGTGAAACAAGCCAAAATTCATTACCGTATGTAAGTACTATAATACGAACTAATACATAATGGAATAATAAGTGGTCAGGACTAGAGGTCCGCAAAATTTCATTTGTATCAGTGCAATGTAAATGAATATTCAGAATCAAAAATACCTACAAATTAAAAGAAAGGAAAAAATTTAAATATGTGGCATGTGCAAAGACTTCTGTTTCCACAAAATGTTTGTTAAAGAATTAACTAATATATTTTATAAGATTCAGATACATTTTTTTCACCAACAATATCATGCTTGTTATTTGTTTTATTTTTTTATTCCAGAAGTATTCGTTTTCTGAAAACTGTACAAAGAAAAAAACTTGCCTTTTAAAAAAATATAGAAATTGTGGACCTCATAAAAATAAAATGGAACAATGTGCGAAATCTATCCCCTCAAATATTCAAATAGAAAATCAAAGTAATTTAAATACGGTTATAAAAACATCATCGTCATTCAAAGAAAACAGCAAGCAAACAGAAAAACCATTACTTTTTGGGAATGGTCATGATTACGAAGGGCACTATTGCGAACAATCCGATCGAAGTTTAACTGTAATGATTCCCAGAGCAAAGTATCACTCATCTGCGTTATCGCAAACAGAACTAATGCAACACCAGCTAGCTATGGAGAGAGTATCCACAATATTCAAATCTAAAAATAAATTAGCGAATATTGATAAAGATGTAAGTAAGGAAACTTCTTTTGTAACTGATAAATCTTCAGAAATTAAATTCAAATCAGATGACTAATAGTACTTGTATTTAGCTTCATCATAATCGCATCCAATGCGCATGGGGCGTAAATATTTTTCTTCATCCAATAACTTAGATAACTAATTTCAGTAAAATGCATTCCGTGAGTAGATGGTATACTTTAGTGCTGGTGTTAGTTAAAAAAAAGAACGTTATTTCTCCTAGCCGGTTGCAATTACGCATCAATTATTTTTTTAATCATTCTACAGCTAACTTAAATATCAACATCTAAGTTTAATAATAACTTTTTTAATGTGTTTTTATAATTTCATGTTCAGTCTTTAATTACCTGATATCTTGTTATTTATTTGAGCTATAGGTTCTTATGTATGTTATTTCTTTTTAATTCAATATTTCAGCAACCTTTGGTGAGCTTCCCGAGAGGAATTTAATAACACGGTTTTTAATACGTATAATTTATTTATAGAAAAACTTTTTCCATTCGTAATATTTATTCCCATACTGTCAAGATACTCCTTGTAAAGCTTTTTATTCTGAAAAGGTTTGTTTTTTATTGATGCATCTTTTTCATAAAAAGTCAAAGACTCTTACAGAAATTTGCGGTGTACTTTGCATTAGGTCGATCCACAATTCTAACAGACTGAATAATCATTGTACATGGAATATTACCAAGCTCACCATATCAACTATGGACTTTTGTTGGTGGTTTATGCTTCAATTCCTGTTTTTTACGATTAGGTTTATTCGATTCCAAATCATCAAGGATCTTCAATTCATCGCATTGTTCAAGAATTCTGCGTTCAGCAAGCAATTTATGCAATCTTCCCCAAGGAGACAAACACATATCAATTCTCTTGGAGTTTTCAGTATTACACATGGTGTCTTAATTGTTTTATATAATAATAAATAAATATTAAATTTTCTTATTACAACTGAAGATGTATCCTCCAACTGCGGTTTTATATTTGCTTTCAATTCCCTTTTATACCCTTTACCATAAAAAACGTAAAGGAAGACTATATATATATATATATATTTCCATTCTGTGATAAAATAAAAATATTAATGTTTTTAAATGTTTTTTAAAGGTTTTTTCTTAAAGTTAGTAAAACTTACTATTATTTTAAATATAATTTGAAATTCACAATTTAAGGCCTCGTTTCGCTATCCTACACAGCCGTAGATAGAATGAAATAGTGTGACATAAAATTGCAAGATTTTTATCACAACCAAAAATTTATGAAAATTTTCAAATCCTGCAAAAATTATATTAGTATTGATGTTTTGTTTATAGTTTAATTTATTATTTATTTATTTATACAGGGTGAGGTAAAAAAACTGCAACAAAGTAAAACGCCATATTTTTTTCATTTTTGTTTTAAATTTTATTGAATGAAAGCAAAAAATGTCGGAAATAGCATCAAATTTTAGATTAAGTTTTGATTTGCTCGAATTGGTCAACTTTGGTACGAATTATGGCCTTCAAACGGCCAATGAAACCGTCACACGCTGCCCGAATGTTGCTCTGCGGTATATTGGCCCATTCCCGGCGAAGCGCTTGTTTGAGGTGATCGACACTTTGGTATTTTTTAGTGCCAACCTTACTTTCCAAAATACTCCAAACATAATAGTCCAACGGATTGGTATCCGGAGATTTTGGTGGCCATTGTGCGCTGATGGTGTACGAGACACAAAAGATTTATTCACATTTAAATGCTGGAGTGGTCTAACGATAGCCACTTGTGGTTTTCCAGCCAAATATAAAGAAATCACACTATCACGCTTGAATTCAATCACGAATAACTTTTTTTCTGGCAAATTCTCACCAAAATGCTTTTGTACGCTTGTAAACAATATAATGAGATATTACTGGAATAATTTTCGCAGCTGTCGGACGAGTGGTTTAGATATGACAGCAGTCTGAAGTTGGTTGCATTTTTTTTATCTCAATCTGTATAATGAATTATATTTGTCTATATTTTACAATCTGAAATTATCTGGTTTTGTAATTCATTTAAATGGTAGTATGCTACCAGCAACGACATTTTGATTTGATTCCTTAAAATAGAAGGATATCACTATTACATTTTCATGTGAATGAATTGCACGACAGAGTAGGATAGTGAAACGATGCCTTTAATCAAGTTAATATAAATGTCAAAACACATTTGGTCTTTTGTAGGAGTCTATCAATTGATGAAAGTTTGTATTCATGAAGAAGTCATGCTATAAGTTAAATATAAAGCATAAAATGTATAATACATCTGAAGAGAAAAACACTTTGTATTTTGGGCAAATATTTTCTTTCAAACTTTAGTTTTTAATCACATTTACATTGATCATTAACTGATTTATATATTTAATGCTTAAAAAATCAACTTAAATTACATCTTTAATATTTTGATGAATCCAGCAAATAACACAGTAAATAAAAATAAGTTAATTTTTAGTATAGTTGTCAGCGTGTTATTCGGGTTTTGCAATATTCAGCAATGGTATTTTATAATTATAAAAATTAGACTTCAATACAATGGAAAATCTGGAATAATAATATAAATGTGGTTTTGTGTTCGACCAATTTATTTATAAGTCACCAGTGTTATTCACTGGCAATCAGAGTTTTTTTTAATGCTAAACTAAAATTTTTTTTATTAATATCTTAAATTAAAATCTTTATATATGTTTTAGGAAAGTAATTTAGGTACTACAAAGGACACGGGTATTAATGAGGAACGCATAGAAAAAGCATGCAATCCTGGTGCTTTAATATCAGCTGGTTTTGAAGTTTCAGCCATTGTTAGGGATAACATGTCTACTATTAAATCTGAAGAGCAGGACAGTGATTTAGGTCCTCTAGATCCAGTGCCGCCTAATTATATTGTAACATCAAATTCCGATCTTTCAACAGCACTTGGTTCGAATTCTGGCAAAACAACTTTGCTAAATGAGGAAAGACAACAATATACGAATACAGCAAATAAACGTTTTTACACAAATGAATCAGATTACAATGTTTATAAATGTGAAAAAGAGTAAGTACGCACTAGTACAGAAATTATATATGTATAAAGATATTTATACAAACATACATACGTATGTTAAATGTCAGATTATGTTATGCGTATAGATAAGAGAGGTATATCAAATAATACATAGTAGTACATAAGTTCATGTAATTAAAAAATGTTTTACTAATAAGAATGTCTGACAAAAAAAATACCTGGGATAGTAAAATTACCTGGTGAGTATTTCTGAGTACAAGAACAACCTGTACTTTGTACATTCCAAGCCCCTCCAAATTTTTGAGTTATGAACTTATCAAAGTGTAAATTTATTGGTTTCAGAAATATATATTTCTGTTCTGTTCATTCTGTTCTCTTTGTGACTTTTCTATATTTGAGATTTTCTTATACCGCATTTTTGCATAGTATGGGTTATATTTTTATACTCATCTCCATGCAAGAAAGAAAGACGGTGTATATAGTATAAGCTTGTTATTCAATATTATTTGCTATACAATATTAATTTGTGAATAATTAATAGTTAATCAAGTGATTTTAAAATTGCGATATCATTTTAAAATTGCTGCCATTTTTTCCTACTTGTAATTTTCATTTTAAATTTTTATTTTATGATACTGAATATATTCCGCATGGAGCATTACACGAAGAAACAATGTGTTTTTATTTTTAAAACATTTCTTAAAAATGCGAGTTTTCATGATACAATTAAGAAATTCATAACGAAACTCAGTGGTAAAAATACTCTAACAAATCGGTCCATCAACTGGTGGTTGAGAAAATTTAGGAAACTGTGAGATTCATAAAAATAGGAATACATTAGCACAATAGTACAATATCTTTCAAATTCCATTTAGTAATTTGAGATTGGCTGTTATTCCATTAATTTAAAGGCTGACAGGTTCAAACTGCTACCCAAAAATCAAGATTTTGAACATATTTGTTAATGTGACGTACAGATTTTTATTTTACCTATCAGAATGGTAATATAAAATCCCAGATATTTCTACTCTATTGATTTTTGTCACTCAAACTTATTTTTTTTTTTTTATTAGCCTCATTGAAACTATGGATGAGTGGCTGGGAACCGTACGGCTTAATGAACTGTAAGTTTTACGGCATGTATTTATATGTACGCATGTGAATTAATAAATATGATGTTTTATAATTAGTTCGGTACTGACAATTTGGCTAAATTTTATTTTGAGATAATGTATTCATTAATTTTAAGCTGCGCCATAACACAGGAATTAACGTAAGGAATTAACTTTACAATATTTTCCATAAATTTTTTCAAGAATTCAAAAAATTAATCGAATTTCAAATAATAATGAAGGTTTCACTACTAGTACTAAATTGTGACATAACTTTGATAATAATTTTAACAATTAGTTGATCAATTAGTTATAGAACGTGTGAAAGCAATTACAAAAAATATCTTTAGATATTTTAAATTCGGCAACACATACATTTATACACAATTTGTAATTAAATTACAAAAAAACATTTAATTAACAGAACCTAAAGAAAATTTTTAAATTACTACATTGTGCAAGATTTTTCATTAAAATGACAACGGAAATTATCAGTGCCTTGTTGTACTGAAGAAACTTTTTTCTAATTCACATCGCTAAACAAAAGCGGAAAGCGTTTTTTAAAAGTTCTAATTCCCATACATTTTGTATGGAGCATACAGAAATAACGCGGCGGCAACGCAACATAAGCGCTTTGCAATTGGAAAATTTGATTTTGACAGTGCGGTTTTAGTGCAGTTACTTGCAGAAGAAAATAGTTGTAATCAAAAAGAAAATAAAAAGCAAGAAAGAAATATATTTCAAATTATATGTGTAAATAAATAAATATTTCCAAGATAATATAGATAATATATTATTTGTTTTATATTTGCTTTTTAATTTAAAATATGAACGAACAAATTATAGAGGTAGTTCATCAGAATCCACACTTGTACGACAATTGGGGTGGCAAGTACAAAGATGTGAAACACAAAGAAAACTCTACCAATTCGTCCAAATTGCTAATTTTTTTAAAATATGATAATTTTATTTTCATTTTCATTAAAAAGTCGCAAACACCAAACTCGTCCGTCCAGAGTTTAAAATAATCACGGTCGCTATATTAATTTGTTTGATAACCATGCTTTTATCCTTTTGACATAACGTTGCCACTTTTATTTATATATGGCATTTCAACGTTAAAGCTCTGTGGAAAAAAACGTCCCGCTCCCCGTTCTTGTTTAGGGATAGCAATAATGGTGGTACTGTAGTTAAAAAAAATAGATTTTTGGATTTTATTTGCGCAGCGAGGCGCTAAACTTTATTTTGGATTCTTGTGCCTGCGAAATTGTAGCCAGCGCGAAGGTTAGATTAAAAATCCTTTTGCATTGTTACTTACTTCTGCTTATAAATAGAATATAATAAGAATATAATTAGAATATAATTAGTTGTCTAGAGTTGAGTGACTTCCTACAGTCACTCAAAAATAACAAATTATAGTTTTCATAGTCATGAGAAAGTATTGGATAACAATATTCCAAACAGACAATCATAAACAATTTGGAATGTTTAACATGTGTAATGATGCACTTGAAATGTACTTAGCAAATGCATCGGTTTGTTTTCATTATGTGTATGTGTATGGTATTAATGTGGAACACCTAAACATAACAGCAATTGTCCGGCACATAAATTGTGTCGTAACTTTTCAAGTGCATATTTAGGGTATCAAATGACCGTCACATATGTGAATGAAATTAATGTATTCCACATATATTTAATGCTGGCAATTATGACTGTTATGTTGTGCTACTTAGTGCAAGTCATACAGACTGCTAGTATTACACTACAGTACCTCTGTATACACACACATATATACACATGTATGTTATTTTTGAGTTTAATATTACTTCTTTTTTCAGTTCCTCTGAAGCCCGTTCATTTGACGAGACCATCATCAGACCATCTATGAAACCACCACATGTTCTTATAGATGGACACCAAGCAACACAATTGCCTGACGTAAGTTACATTTATTTTCGCTTTTAAGTACTGACTAGTGCTGTTTCAACATGAAAGAAGGATTTGGGCACCAACTTCATTTTACTCCTCTTTAAAATTTATCTTATTGATTCCACTGTATTATCCTCTTGCCTCACATATATATTTTAAAAAAAAAAAATTCTATCGTGGTTAATTGATCCCTATAAAAGACAATTGCTTTTATTTTTCAGTTTGTCGTGAAAAAAAAAATTTTAATGACATTTCTTATGTTATTTGACAGTTGTATTCGATAGTATTGATACGTAAATTTTAATAAAACTCTCCCTTTCGCAGGGGAAAAGGCTTTCCACTTTTTGCCCTGAAGAAATCAACAGGGCAGAAATTGCCCTGTAAAACAGATGGCTTTAATTATTACACAGCGTTACCATACAATGTTCAAAAAAAATCTTTTGAGTTGAAAGAGTCAGAAAATTAGATTTTAATAATTATTTTTATATTTTGTATCGTGTAAAACGATAATATCAGATATTAAAATAAACAATTTTTGTTTTCACATTTTATAAAATATACATAAATGTTTTGTTATCAACTGTTAAAAAAAATGCACTTTTTTCTAATTTGTGTTCTTTTCTCGTTATATAAAAAATTTCATTTTCAGAGGGCGGCCAAAACATTTTAAAAAGGCACCTTTTCACAGGGCAACATTTTTAATGTAGAAAAGAAAACGGCAATAAATTTAAGACTCGACGCGTGTGAGCACAGTCTCACACTTATAAAAATAAACAATTTTTTAATAAAGATTATCAACGACGAATACAGCTCAAAGAAGAAAAAGTAATAAGTTTAAGACATAATGTGTAATCACAGACTTTATGATTATATATTTCGGCTCAAAAATGAATTGCAACCAACTTTTATTGGTGGGTTTTGGAAGTCATTGTTCTATACGCAACCCGTTTTTTTGTCATCCAATTTGTGTTTTCTCCGTAACTTGGGCCATAATTATATACATATCGAAAATATTCATATAGAAACTCAAGTTACAAACCAAAACTTACGGTTATTACGGATGGCAACTTTTTAAAAAATTGAGTTGCCTTTCATGCGAGGCAACCATATTGTAATTATGAATGGCAACTTGAACAAACAGCTGATTATTTCGTTGCCTTAGTAGTTGCCTGCAATTTTTTGTTGCGATTATGAATGGCAACAATTTTTTAGTTAAGTTGACAGAACTGTCAAATTGAGGCCACTGCTTCTTACCAGTTAAGGTTACCAATTAGATTAAGGTTTCTGCAATGAAATTTATTTATTTTTTTTGATTTATTTTTACAATAAGTGATATGATATAATAATATTAATAAGTGACTTTGATTTATATAGATATATAGCTAGGAAGGCTGTTTTTTATAGGATAAGGTTTTTTGCAATGAATTATGTATTTATTTTTAATTTTTTTTTTATAGAATAAGTCGAACGGACTTATTTTATTAGTTTTTCTTATTGTCAAGACATTGAGGAATTTCAAGTACCTATTTTGAAACCAAACATTTTTTCTTTGTATATTTGATAGCGTTTAAAATTTTTAAAAATAACAAACATTACACTTGAATTTTTGCTATAAAAAAAATGCAGTGTGCATTTCCCCTCGAGAAGACAGTGATATATTGTGTTCTGAATTGTTTAATCAAGTAGATAAGAAATCCAAATTCTTTTTATTAAGTTTTTTTTTTATTTGGAATATGTATTCATATTGTGTTGTGAAGAACTAAAAATTTTGTGATATTTGCATTTCTAGAATGATAAAAATTTTAAATGCCTTTTGTCATAAATTCAAAAACTTTTTTATTATTTTTAAGCCTAATATATTAATTTTCCAGTCTTTCAAATTACATAAAATAAAACAATATAAAAAAATGCAAATGCCTTTTTCAATTATGAAAGGCAACGCGTAATGTTGTTGCGAATCATTCGTGCTGTGTCTAGATCATATTCAATTTGGGAATCTCCAATTGAATGACCTGTGGATTCGTTTTCAACTTCTTCGCTTTGAACACAATTAACAATTTTTATTTTCACACTATATACATATGTTTTTCTGTCAAAAATTATGAGGTACAATTGGCAACTTTATGCAAAACACTATAATATTCAGCAGGCAACTTCACGCAAGTGGCAACCTTTTTAGGTTGCCATCCATAATCAGAAATTGCGGTTCGGTTGCCTTAGACCCTGTACATACTTGCAATTTTGTTGCAGCAATTCTTGGTAAGCAGCTTGGGTAGGAGTATAGAGTTTCATGTTCTCTGCAATTATGTTTTGCTTTGCAATTCTCACTAAGCCCAAGAGAAAAGAAGGCATAAGAAATACTAAAATTGCAATACTAGATTTTTCAATGTGGACACTAATGCAATTTCAAGGCAGAATTTTAAAAAATTGCATGCAACAAAATTGCAAGTCTGGACGGGGACTTAATAATTTAGTTGCCTTAGAGGGAATACAACTTTTATAGGTTGCCATACATAATCATCAAATAAACTTTTATTTCTTTTTAGGAAATCAATACAATGGCTGAACGAGGCCTTGATTTGACATTCTTGCTGCCTCATACACATTTTTATAAATTGGATACAGTAAATATCAAATGAACTTTACAGCTTTCCAAACTCTTAATTACATTCATATACTTTTTTCTGCAGGAAAGTGAATAATCTGCGTTTAATTCGTTTTAGAGAAATATGTATGTACTTTAATAAAATAATTTATTCAAGTGTATATATTGTTATTTTAGGAACACTTATAGTGTTTTCACACTGAGGATAAGACCTGGTTTTAAAACAAAATTTGGTTTTAACTTGAAAACCAACCCTTAAAACCTGGTTTTACCATACAAAATAATTTTCATAAAAAACTTTATCTTAAAACTTTTTTTGAATTGGTTTTAAGTATTTTATAATATACAACCTTGTTTTATTCAGTGCTACCAAGTTAGAAAGATTGAAAACGGCTGATAATTCATTCAGAATTCACAAATATTCATTCACAAAATGTAAAATCATTTCAATTTTAGATACACATTTTTAAAATTTATGTTTTATATATACAATAACAGCTGTCGTACAGTTTCTCAAATAAATATGGGAAGAATAATTACAACAAACACATCTATTTCTTCAAAAAATTTATTTAATCATTAACAAATTTATTTGAAAAACTGTATTATAAAACCTGATTTTATAAAAATTGTATGTGAACACAAGATCAGCTGTTTGTAGGTTTTAAGTTAAAGCCAGGTTTTAACTTTAGGTGTGAAAACACTATTAAGCAATTATAGTTTTAAACAAATTTAAGATATTTGCACCATATATGTATATGTATGCACATATGTAGAATGTTCAACACACTTGTAATTTATTGATTTATTTGTTTATAATAAAATATATTTATTGGTACATAATATAGTACATAGAATATAGGTAAAAAGAATTGAATAGAAAACTTCCTCATCCAAATCAATATGAAAAGTTATGGAGTTAAAGCGTTTAACCTATCATTCTGGAAAAAACTTTTTGCTATTTGGCATGCGTATTTGAAAAATTATGTATGTATGTATGTATAGACATATGTAATAAACCTAAATGTGCAAACCTACTTACATACATACTTATTTTAATTTAAATTTAAGTGTTCTTACCGAAATAAGGCGGAGTTGTGGCCATATCAAGGAAATATTATTGTAATTAACTCTTTAAAAATTGAAGAGCTGATGGTGGTACTAGGCATAAATGAAACTGAGTAGTAAAATGCATTTAAAAAATATTGTGTCATAAGCTTGAAGCCATACATGCATACATACATATGTACTATGTAATTAATACTCGTTTATATTTTTTATATTGTATCATTTGCTATAAAAAACTATTGAAATGAATAAAAAAAGCAGGGTGTCCCCCGGGAAGGTATAATACTTTGTTGTATATAATTTTTGATTAAATGAAAGATAAAGTCTTATATTGACAAATGTTTTTTTAATGTCGGCAATTATATATGGAATACAATATAGAGTAAATGTCCACTTCTGTTAGCCTCACAAATGCGAGCTATTTTTAGAACATTTTTCATTACATTCTCACTCATTTCACGCGGAATTTCATTCATTTCATCACAATATTTTGCTGGTTTATTTGCACAAAACTTTGTATTTTTATTTGCACTTTTCAAGTATACCCACCTAAAAGGAGTATGGAACAGTCAAATCAGGCGACCGTTATTTCATTTCCTGAAATAACTTGTTGTGGAAGGAAGTCTCGCACCGTCTTGTTGAAATGGCAAGTAATGAAGCCCAACACATGCAATTCTGGTGTTAAAAAGTTTGCAATCATGATGAATATATCACAGATGAATAATTTGATGGTTGTCCATTGCCCACAACCTAAGCTGTGGGTGAGGCACATATCCATTCAATTGGAAATATGCCTCGTCACTAATTATGACTTCTTCATGAAAATAGGTGTTGTCATGGGCGAGCTATAACATCCTATTGCCATATATATTGCGGCGTAAATAGCCTCTTGGAAGAAGCTCCTATGCCAACTGTATCTTAAATGGGAAACAGAAATTGTGCAAAACTGTGAGCAAAGTTGTTCTTTAAAGACCAAGCGCCTGTACACGGCAGCGTATTAAGGTTGATGGATTGTTTGAACACTGTCCTGAGCAATAGTAAAGTTTACAGTACACCTTGCAGTACTTTGTGTTCCTTTCTTCGCACGTTTTTTCTTCCAAAAATTTCGCGTAACTTTCGCATCGTCACAATAAGTGATAATTGATTTTGATAATTTGTTTACATTTTGATATTCCTATTCCACAAAAGAAGCTTTGCCCAGTATAAATTTATTAATTTTAAAATCTTTTCTTTATATAATTTTGTACAACAAAAATTATTAGCGACCTAAATTCAGTTTCAAATAAAGTGAATACCAATATTTTTTTTAAATGCCGATGATGCTCTTCCTCTGCAAATAATAACCCTTATTCACACAAGACCAACAAAATGAGAGCGCAAATATTTGATATCAACCTTTCCAGAGCAAGGCAAGTAGTAAGAGTGATTGAGCCGACTCAGAATTTTGCAAACAAAAATTAATCAAACGGTCGACAAGGTAGAATTGCCACTAAAACTTGTTGCTTGTTGCACCATTGTTAACTCATCACAATGAAATTTATTTGAATGAGTCATCGCATAATGAGTTCCGAATAGAACACGAAGTAGAACAAGCAGTTATGGAAGAGGTATCTGAAAAGTACTTCAATAACAAAGGAAGGTGGCTTGGTAACAGAGCAAATTATAATTTTTTTAAATATTTTTGTTACTAAAGGCATAATAAAATTGATATACTAATAAAAAGTAATTATCAAAATGTTTTATTTTAAGAAATTAAGACAGGAGTTATTTCAGCTGTTGTAAATGAGTTTCTTTCACTACAAAAATAAATAAAATACATCGGACATATGTAAATATATTTAAAAAAATTATAATACGGGAGCAAAATATATTTACCTTACAAATATTATTCGTGGAATTACGCACCAAATAATGCGGTTTTAGAAATTAGAGCTGTGGATAATTCAACTTTACTTCTTTTGGTCCTTTCGTTCCAGCCGGCCTAAATAAGAGGCATGTCTTATATTATGTAAGAAAAATAAATAAAAAAGAGCTTACCCTTTTGAATGGACTAATTTATTATAATGTTAATAACGAAACATAAAATACGTATGCAAAATCCGTGTTCATAGCACATATATATGTATATTTCGTATTTTTAAAATATCTCAAAATATTTTTAAAATAATTTAACTTAATTATTTCTTTCACATTGTATATTAGAAAATTGATGATGGGGATTGAAAAACCTTTCGGTCATGGTGGCAAAAACCAAAAATATGGTAATTATGCTATTCAGCGTTAGCAAAATTCATATTCATACACTATGGCACAATACTTTTTCCAATTATTTCGTGGAAGTTTACAATTATAATTAATTTTTTTCCCGAAGAATTTTGTTAATAAGATTTAAAAAGCTTTTTAAAGAAGTCTTCATCTAAAAAAAATTAGAATGGGCAGAAGCCGAGCGAACTTTCTCGGAAATGTAGAACAAAAACAAGAATATGAAATTCTGGAAGAGAGTAATTTTTACTGGTAAATGTAAATCTATATATATAAAATGGAATGTGTGTTTGTTTTATTATTTGTTGTACCTCTGGACCGATCTTCCTGAAATTTCTACATTATTTAACTAATACTCTGGCACTTTAATTAGGGTACTTCACGGCCACGTCCACTTGTATAAATTTATGTAATTGCTCCCACATAGTTTTTAATACATTCAAATTGTATACACATTATATATATATAAGCGAGGGAGAATCAAATATTTCTTACGCCACGATCCTTTCACGCCCCTTTCACGCCACTTTCAAGCCCTCTGTATTTCTCTGTACAAATGTGTTCCATCCAGCGGACTTTTTTTATTTGGTAGTATATTCCTCTTTATACTGTGAACGTCGCCATATAACTATGAATTACACCCACTTCACCGCCCCCTTTTTTAATTCCCATTCTTACTTATACCACTAACAACGTTTGCTATACAAAATACTTTTTTTGTAATATGTATTTACCTATTTGCCTTTTATGTAAATTATTTTAGTAGTTGTTTAGTAACGTTATTATTACATTGCTCATTGTAGTTGGCAAATCTCCAGCAGCACTAATTGTTGGTGGTGTGGTATAAATAATGCGACCGGTTTCACTAATGGTATTGTGCGATTACTTAATTAGATCACACCAGGCACTGATTTAGGAAAAATACAATTAACTGCGTATGGCACTACAAAAAGAGGGAAACGTCATTGTAGACGATGGTTGTTTCGCTTGTGATATTATTCACTGCCCCACCAAAAACGTATGCCCCAAGTTGGGCGCCAATTGCATTTTTATTCTGTTTTATAGTGTTTACACACTGAGAATAAAACCTGGTTTTAAGACAAAATTTGGTTTTAACTTTAAAACCAATCTTTAAAACCTGGTTTTACCATACAAAATAATTCTCATAAAACCATTTTAAAACCTTTTTTGATTTGGTTTAAAGTAGATTTTATGAAATACAACCTTGTTTTATACAGTACATATTCAGTGCTACCAAGTTAGAAAGATTGAAAACAGATGATAATTCATTCACATTCACAAATATTCATTCACAAAATGTAATAGTGTTTTCACACCTAAAGTAAAAACCTGGTTTTAACTTAAAACCTACAAGCAGCTGATTTTGTGTTCACATACAAGTTTGATAAAATCAGGTTTTATAATACAGTTTGTCAAATAAATTTGTTAATGATAAAATAAATTTCTTTTATAGAAATAGGTGTGTTTGTTGTAATTATTCTTCAAACATTTATTTGACAAACTGTACGACAGCTGTTATTGTTTATTTAAAAAATAAGAAATTTTAAAAATGTGTTTTAAAATTGAAATTATTTTACATTTTGTGAATGAATATTTTAATACTGTGGAACAATTAATACAAAGTGAAGAGATCCTTGGAAATCAAGTGGTTAAATTTAAAAAACGAAAATGTATTCTCAATCAACAAATGCTCTTTTGCTCAAATCAACAATAGATAATTTTGCAATTGCTAATGGAATCGTGAAATGTGTGGACTTTTGTAAGTAGAACCATTATTGGTTTGTAGTTTGCTATATTTATGTATATTATATGTACTTGCTTAGAGTCGAACTGGCACTTTTTGGGAAACTGAGTGCAATGCAAATGGTGCAAATTATTTCAAATCGTGTATGCGGATGGATCGAAGCAGCTTCAACAAATTGTGTATTTTGTTAAAAACTTTGGAAAAAAAAGATTTAAATTTTCGAAAAGCTATTAGTTTAGAGAAACGCATAGCTATAGCCCTGTACGCCTTGCCCACATCTGCCGAGTATCGTATTATTGCAACAATTTTTGGAGTTGGAACATCTACTGTTTGTGCCATTTTGCTTGAGTTTTGTGAAGAAGTTTGGAGAATACTTCGACCACTTTATATGAACTACTTCCTCTTGATAGGGAAACTATTGCACTGTAAATAGTTTCTTGCTACTCGGGTTTCCTCAGTGCAGGTATCGGTTATATACATAAGCATAGACATTAGGGGTTTCTAAGATTTATGCTCTTATTCATAAAAAATATTTTGTGCTTATTAAGGGTTTATTGGACGAATATTCCATAGAAATACGAATAAGCATTCAATAAAACTTATATATTGTTTATGAATAAGGGGGTTAATATAAAACATATTTTTAGATTTCGTCGTATTGGAAAGTGCGTTGACAACCAAATTTCCAATGTCAACAAAAGTGTTAAGGCGTGTTGTCTTCTGCATAACTTTCTAATTAAAGAAAAAGATGAAATAGATCCTTCTTGGATGATTGATATCAGCTCTTCAACCATGGAAAGAAGGAATGGCCCAATATATAACAACAGCAGAGAAGGTGAACAAATAAGAGAAGCATTTCGTTTATACTTTTGTAAGTTTAATTGGTTTTTTATTATTTTAATTCATTAACGAAAACAAAGTTAAAAAAGGGTTAAATATTTCATGTTCATATAAGCTTAATTAATTAAAAATAATATTTAATAACTACACATAAAAGAAACAAAAACAAATTCAATGTGAAAAAATAAAAAATTAATTCAAATTATTTGGGTAAATAGTAAACATATGTATACACGTACATATATATGTATGTGTATATTTCATTGATCTTTTGAAACGCTAGTTTGCAAAAAATAAAAAATTCCACTAGTCAATCTATCTATGCTAGTGCTTACATCCTTGAATACTTTCAATTTTTCTTTTTCAATAGCCATTAGTTCTTCCGTACACTTTTTATCCTCTGTCATCGCTTTTTCAAAGGAATTCCCAAATTTTTCAAACATTTCTAATAATTTTTTATTTTTAGCTCCACGCGAAGTTGATGGTACGTCAGCAGATGACATATCTTGTGATGAAGTGGGCGACGATTGACATTGCTTTAACATATATGTTTCATTCATTGAAGCCTCAGATACCGTTTCACTGATTTCTACGTCTTCACTTTGTGCCTCTTGTGTATCTAGTTAAAAAATGTGAACATATAAAAATAAAACTTTGTAATTACTGATTTACATACTGATTTATTTATTTACATATGAAATAGATCAACTAACCAGCTTAAAAATAAAACTTTTTTATAATTACTTACCTAATATGCTATCTTCAACAATTGTTTGTGTGTTGTTTATAGGGTGGGAACCAATTATCCTATTTATTTGATCATAAAGCGGCCAGCTAGACGGGGATCCACCAGAAATTTTATTATTCACTGTTAATAAAATAAAAATAGCATTATTTACTTACCGAAATTTGATAGTCAGATTTATAATTTTGGCTTTTACTTCTTCTGGAGAAATCACCAATCCGTCCTTGCCCAGTTGCGCAGCCATTTCCTTATAAATATGAGAGTTTTTTTTCTCCCTCTAATATCTTCAATTTTATCTCCCCACAATTCCACAAAGAGACTTTCGTTGGAAATTGTCCAAAGACTTCTCTTTCTTTGGCATTTTTTGGGAGTTTTTGGAGGTGCATCCATAATTAAAATTTTAAAATGCTTTTCGTTTTTAACAATTTTTTTTTATTAACAATCACTTGACAATTATCAGCTGTTTTCAATCTTTCTTACTTGGTAGCACTGAATAAAAGAAAGTTGTATTTCATAAAATCGACTTAAAACCAATTCAAAAAAGGTTTTAAGATGGTTTTATGAGAATTATTTTGTATGGTAAAACCAGGTTTTAAGGGTTGGTTTCAAAGTTGTTTTAAAACCAGGTTTTATCCTCAGTGTGAAAACACTATAAAATCATTTCAATTTTAGAAGACATTTTTAAAATTTCTTATTTTTATATAAACAATAACAGCTGTCGTACAGTTTGTCAAATAAATGTGGGAAGAATAATTAAAACAAACACACCTATTTCTTCAAAAAATGTATTTTATCGTTAACAAATTTATTTGACAAACTGTATTATAAAACCTGATTTTTTCAAAATTGTATGTGAACACAAAATCAGCTGTTTGTAGGTACTAAGTTAAAACCAGGTTTTAACTTTATGTGTGAAAACACTATTAGTTAGTTCTCTGCAACGTTGCTGATTCTTTTACTAAGATGTAAATTATTTTTGTTAGTGTCCTGCAATGTACTTATTCTGGTATGATTATTTTATTAATATGTAAGACAGTTATTATCTCTTGAATTTTTTAGTGATTATGCAACGATTGTGTTCTCTCATGGTAAATATTTTATTAATATGTAACGGGATTATACTCTCTTGGTGATTATTTTATTAAAATGTAACAGAGTTATTCTCTCTTGATTTCTCCTTTTTAAACTGGGATTTGTAAATGTGTTTAGTCAAACCATTCTTGAACTTCATATTATTGTAAAATAGATTGCAAATACAAAAAAATAAAAAAAAAAATATATAAAGTTTCATTTCTTCTCATTTTATGAATGTAGTACATTTTTACAGAAATTGAACGAGCAATTTATGTATTAATAATTAAAAAAAAAAAAAGTGTATTAATAATTAATTTTTGTTACAATACTTCATTCAATGTGTTTTTCTTCTATGCAGAAGTTTAGCACACAAAAACTGTATTAGTGTTCCTACGTAAATATATACATATGTATATATATACATATGTATATATATACATATATATATATATATATATATATATTGAATATGTACATATGTATGAAAATAAAACAAAATTACATTGTGAGGTGTTTTTTATATATAAAAACTTAGCTTGTAAGGCCTACACCTTTGTTTTTGTCAATAAAACAATTTTTATTACACATTGTATCCCGACGTTTCGTGGATTATTTGTCTACTTCGTCGGGGATTTGTCTAATTTGTTAAGAACAAGAAAGGAAAGGATATTTATTATATGAAACTTAATGATAATTATTAATATTATAATAAATTTGGGGGATCCAAAAATTCGTTTACTGTCTGATTGATACACTGTAAATGGCGCTTAAATTGTCTGTATCATCTTTTATATTCATGATCTTATCTATTTTTTGTTGCATTCTTAAGCTTTCCATTATGTATCTTTTTTACAATTGTTTTCTTAATTTAGTATTTTAATATTGCCAAAATCAGGTAGATGTTTTTTGATTTTTGTGTTGCGATAATGCAGTGCTCTCTTTGTTGTTGTTTATGTCTGCTTTTATGCCTTACAAGCTAAGTTTTTATATATTAAAAAACACCTCATACTAAAATTTAAAAAAACTGGCCAAATAGATAAATTATAATAAAACAAAATTACTTCTTCGGTAACTTATACAACTAAGATAGCCATATATTTTTTTATTACTAAATCCGTAATTTCCCCCCTCTTTTTCCCTTAAATTATAATTATTCTGCTTTCAATATGGTACATAAACAGTGTCTTTAAAAGGTGTTAATGCACAAAAATATTCTGAAATAATTTTGTTATTGTTATTTTTTTTATTATTAACAACACAATTAAATTTGAATATTTTTATTGCACTACATTTTCCTTTAAGTGAGCTATATTTGCGCGATTAAAGTTTTAACTTGAATATTTGAAAAAAGGGACTTCCAATACTAATCAAAAATAAAAAAAATATTTTTGTTTCGCTTAGCGGTATTTAATGAATTTTTATAATGTCGGTTAAGCGCAGCTCTCATTCTTCTTGGAAATATCAAACCACCAAAACTTCTCAACGGTAAAAAAGCTTTCAGTGAAAGAAAAATTTGAAGGCAAAAAATTTGAAGCTCAGATAGTTCAATACAAAAGTCTCCGATGGGCATGTTAAAATCTGGTGGAAGGTCAATATGAGGATTTCTAAGCGAAATGTTTTGCCAGCATTTAAACACGGCGGCAGTGATAGTATGGGGATGTTTTGGTACTGCAAAAGTCGGAAACTTACATTTCATAGATGGTATAATGAATGCAAAAAAAATATATCAATATTTTAAAAAGAAATTTACATGAAAGTGCGAAAAAGTTGTGTTGCAAAGATACATTCATCTTTCAACAAGACAACAATCCAAAACATACTGTTATGGAGAAATGTCACAAACATAATAAAACTATTAAAAATACATAATGCCCGTATTACAACATACAGACCACGTATTGGCATAATTACAACATGCAAAACATTTGACACTCATTAATTTTACTAAACACACAATCTAAATAATAAAACTATTAAAAAAAGGCATAATGAGCATATTGCTAAATACAGAGCGTTAGACACATATTAGTACGTATATAAGATAGTATTAATAAAATGTAAAAACAGAGAAACACATTGACTTAAACAATAAATCATTCTATAAATCATTAAATAAAACACAACATGGCGATTCTGCCACATTCTCTACAATAAAAAAAAGAGAAAGGCTTCGATCCTTAGAGAAACGGCCCTTTTAATAAGGACCAGCCCGAATACAACTAATGGCAACCACAACAACTCTGCAGGAAGCCTTAAGAGCAGACCCAAAAGCCGAACCAAAAACAATAACAATTGAGGCATACAAACCACGCCGGCAAGTTAAACAGGAAACAACTGGAAATACACCAGTGGCCATTAAACCTAAAAGAAGAAGAGGAGCTAAAAATAAATTCAGACGACTCCAAGCAGCCCTTCTGCAATACGCACGATTAACCACCAACAAAGAAATTAAGGAAGCAAACTGGAAGGCCATTGGACGAATCGAAGCACAACTCAACAAAAAGAGTGTTAAAAAAGCTGCTTTAAAAGCCCAACAAAACAACTCTACTTAACAAGACGCGAATTTCGCAGTTAAAAAGAGCACAATTTTTTTTTCTCAATGTAGGTCCTTGTGTTGCATACCAGATTGTAAATGCGACACAATAACAAATTATTAATTTACAAAAAAAAAAGAATATATTATAAATATAAAATATAAAAAAAAAATTGTTAGAACTAAAATACATAAAGTAGAAAATATAATACTATTCCAATAATACTATTCCAAATAAAATAAAAAGAGGTTTTATGCCGCAGAGCTTTTCCTCATAAAACTCATAGCATTCTCAATTTAAAACCAAATAGGACTTATTAATTTTTAGAAATGGCTTGGTTGAATAAAATACTTAGCACTATGTTGGTAGCTATAAGAGGATACGAGGTATGACGAGATAAACAGAACGACAAAGGAAAAAAAAATAATAACAATACAATACCACGTCCCAAAAATTAAGAATAACGATGAAAAAAACAGAAATAACAGACATGGCAATCATTATAATAGCGATCTTCATTATAGCAGGAATATATTCATTAGCAAGAAACTATATCAAGCGATATACATATCACGGCCTAGAATTTAAATATACTGCAATATTAAAATAAAAAAAAATGGGGAATGCCAAAACTTACTAAGAACAATTGACAAACTTAGCCACTTGCGAGCAAGTAACAAACGAATTACAGGAAATTAAAATAAATTTGGATAAATCATACAAGTGTCTGAATAGAACACGGCACCATCCAGACACACTCAGATAAAACACCTACGAACACGATAAGCAAATTAAGGAAAATGGTTTATCCCCACTTAACTCAAGATCATCAAATAGAAACTTTTTTGTTTATCCCAAAAAATACTAGATTATTTTTTAGTATTAGTTTTTCGTGTTAATTTGGTGTTTGAATATGGATTTTGTAATTACCAAGTAGAGAATTTTTTATTTATTTTTAATTTAAAACATAAAATTATTAATTTTTTATCTGTTTCGTAAAATAAAAGATCAAAAATTAAAAATCGAAATTAAAAAATTTATTTTAAGTATTTACTTTATTAAAAAGTTTTTCTCCACGTACTCGATAAAACATGCTTGTTTCGTTATAAGGAAATGCGTTATATCGAGACTTCACTGTACTTATAGCATGTACCTACCTTTTTGAAGAACAATTAATTGCAGTAAAATAAAAAAGTATATTTTATGTTATTTGTCTTATTACTAATATATTTTTATGTTTCTCTTTTTAATCTAATCTTTGAAATTTTGCAATAATAATAAAACAAATAGCTTGCGCTTACCACAAAAAGAAAAAATTATACTAATGCGTTACTTTTGCTTTTTACATACATACATAACTAATTTTAAAAAAAATAATAAATATTTTTTGTATGTATATAAATTACAAAAATATAAAGTTACAAGTTTAAAAGCATAAAAAAGACAATCTTTTCAAATACAAAATATATGTATATGTATGTAAAGACTAATGTATGTATGTTTATGTAGATAGATGTCCTTTAACGTAGTGGTAACTTAATAAACATAATATAACATTGTGGTCTCGTAGCACTTTTTATACGAAATTTTGCTTTGTTGTGATTTGTAATACAATTTATTTTTACATGTTTTTTATACTGCGGTTTCAGTGTGACTGTGTGACGATAAACGTTCTACGTCTATTTCTGGTATTGTTAGTTCGTCCGGTATGTTGTCAGCATATTCTAATGAGGACGTTTCCGAAAGGCGTTTACTCAGTGAGGTTTGCTTACGTAAAACTTCAGCTAAAGAAGTGTTGGTGTGGTCACCGTAACGAGCATCCAATCCCTGGCGGAAAGCATTAACCACGCGTATCTAAACGTTTAAATAACGAGAATTTAAATTGAAGATTGAAAGAGTAAAGGTACAGTTATCAACAGTGAAACGAACTTATAGATGATTAGAAAACAAATACAAACATACAGACAAACAGTTATAAACAAAGACTAAAATACTTAAATGAAGAAATTAATGGCAGCAGAAACGGTATTTTAGTTACAAAATGGGCATTAAAGTAAAAATTAAAACAAGAAAAACAATAGAGTTACTAGAAATAAGATAGATGGTATATAGTTTGATAGGAAGGCAGTTAGTTAGGTAGTTTAGATATGTAGATAGAAACGTTCTAGATTTGAATAGAAAAATCCAGTAAATATAAACCAACTAAACCAGAAATACAAAAACACAAATCATTGTTTTAAGCACATGTAAAATTAAAACATAAAATTAATTACATATTTTAACATTTACAACTTTTACATAAAATTTCTATGTTAATTTCTAATACAGCATCAATTTCAAAGAACCCCATTCACAATGTGAAAATAATAATTTTTTGCATGCGTTTTTGCATATTTCATAGAAGTTATATCAGTAAAATATATAAAAAACCAATTAAAATCTGGTAGCTGTGTAGAGAAGGCACCCAGTAGAGGGGAAAATAAAAAATAATCCGGCGATATGATGAGAACTAAAGTCTTGTTATCGGACATTAGGACATAGCGTATTCCAAAAGGGAAAATACTAATACAAAACTTAAGCCGGCACGTGATTTGGTATATTTATTTTCTTTAGATCAATACTATTATATAAAAAAATTGTGGAAATGTTTAAAGTTACTCAATCGAGCGCGAAAAGTTATAAAAAATGCATTCGTTGATATTTTCCTTGTCGGATTTCCAAAAAGCGGAGTTTTATTCTTACTATCGCCATTTAATATCGAATATTATAATAATAAGAAAAAAATATAAAATATTAGTGCTGCGTTCGAAGCTTGATAAAAACGGTATTAAAAAAGTAGGAAATGGTGTAGGGTGGTGTCTAATTATAAACCGAATAGACTCTAAAAGCAATAAATATTTGCATAATTCGTGCTGAATATCTGAGCTACAACGTCCTTATTTACATACCGCTGTGCCTGTCATTCTATTTTCATTATCTCTCTACTGTGCTATATAGCATCTAAGTGAGAAGTTTGAGAAGGAGCTTCAAAATACATAATACCAAAGTTAGTGCTTCGGATGCTTGTTCTAATGCATTTCGTTAAATTCCAAACAACGCACTGTGTATAACTACATCTGTACATCCTAAAATGGAGCATATAATTTGTTCCTAGCTAATATTTTTCACCTGTTCCTTTTCGGGGCAAAAATTCATCGTTTAGCTTATTTATTTAACTGAATACATACATAAATAAAAACACCTAAGTTTTAGTAATGCAGGGTTGTCCAACCATAATTGGCGATGTTAATTTTGACCCTTTCACCACACTGCATTCGTTAACAATCAGAATTGAGTGGTTATTGAAATGGCGAGTGACTGTTTGATAACAGTGCTATTGGCCTGTACTTCTTCCAAAATGGGGTCAAGACGTTACCATGATTTTTGTTCGCTACATCTAGAGTAAAACGGACTTCCTACGGTCAAAGTTTAAGAATAGGCACATGAAGGAGATGACAATATTAATTAGCCGCCACGATCATGTCATTTTATACCGTTGGCGTTCTTTCTTTGCTACATACAATTTAAAACCTAAAGGATAAGATCATTCGATATTGAATAATGAAGCATCGGATAGTTTTATGCCACAGAAGAGGCGACGAGCATTTAATCGACATTTTGTTTCACACCTGATTTTCATAGATTTTTCGATTATAATAAAAAGTATTAATATAATTCTCCGAAAAATTTTTGTTTTATTTACAATTAACATCGTGAGTTTTGGTGGGGCCAGCCCTATATATACTACACATGCAAGGCTCCTGAATGCACATTTATTCATAATACAATTTATGTTCAAGCAAGTTTATTGGATTGCAGCGTATGCGATTTTCATTAAAACCTTGAAGATTTATTCATTCGTTAAAAAAAATTAACAAAATATGTGAGATATTAAAAAGCATGTTCATGACGGATACGCTGTAAGTAAAATAAATAGGAGGTAACGATAAAGAGTTGTTAAAGGACATTACGAATGCCCTGAATAACCGTGTGAAGCAAAATATAAAAATCCAGTGATAACATGAAAACTATAAAAATCGAAACTATAGTGAAAACTATATAAAAATCACCTTTTATTTTGTTTTGCAAATGCATGTTGAGAGAAAACCTTTAACTATCTTGAAATTAAAATTTTCCCCTCTTTTGGAAAATATAAAATAAACTTAAATGTTTTCAAAATGTTTCGCGGTTATAAAATCTTACAAGTCGGAATGCAATCGAAAAGTGTATTTACAAACCGAGACTTTTATTCCATTTTCATTATTTAAAATTGTATATGCAAGTATTTGTTGTAGGGCCAGTGGAATTCACTACCAAATGTCCGTAACCAATTTTTCTATATGTTTGCAAAACGACAATCGAAATCGCTTAAAAAAAATTATTGCATTAATAACTTTTATTACTTATTGTTGTTTGTTTCTTTTCGGCCTCGATTTACAAAAATGAAAATCGTTGTTTGATATTTCATACATTCAAATTTTATATATATATGTAAAAACAAAAAAGTTTTTATCCCAAATTAAGCATATTCGCACTTTAATATTGTGTTGTTCTCGTGTTACACCACAGACTTTCTATTTTTTATATCTTTCTGACAGCTACATGTATATGTATATATTTATTGTGCAATTGGCTACCGTTTTTTTCGTTATTTATTACAACAATTATTTAAAAAAAAATACTCAACTCTTAAGGACTAGTTACATAAAACACTTCACACGTATGCTTTGTGCTCAACCGACAATTAGGTTAGACGGACCAATTACTATAGTTGGGCAACTTTTACTTTTCACATCTTTCAATCCATTAAAATATAGTGTAAAGTTTATTAGGAAGATTTACGACAAACAGCTGATTTAGTATCCGTTAACAAATTATTTATTGTCAGAAACCTTTTCCGCCGTCAACTTTATTTTAGTTAAGAGAATACAAAGTATACATATGAAGTATTCTATACGACTAATCCTTGACATTATAAATTTAATAAATAAATATTACAATTCAGGTTTTTGTTAGTGGTTGTTATTTGTTCTTGATTTTATATATGTCAGCACAAACTATACGTATGAAGTATTGTATGTAAACAGATCTTTAACAGAATTTTAACACAATGGTGAAACCAGATTCAGGATCTAAGAAAGGAATTAAAGCATAATTATAGAATAAGTACATATACATGAATTTTTCTCGTTTAATCAGTGTGTTGCGTGACGATATACAAATTTTTGCACTCCACTTCATATACTAACGTTATTTATTTCATTTCATTTAACTCAACAGTACCAAAATAATAAGAACAAGGAAAAAACATATGGGTATGCATATACATATTTACAAACTACTTCTAGATGAGATACAAACACATATTTTAATTATGTGGCACTAGCTTATTCCTTTTAGATGTAAGCAAATATTATGGTAATGACATAAAAAATTACGGTATTGAAATAGAGAAAGATACCGAGGAATTTTGAGGTATAATAACGATGGATTACTTATTGAGGGATGTGTTCAGTAAAAAAAACGTTAGCTTCTCAAAAGCATCAATAATTTGATTAATATCGGTATCAAAATCAATTGGACTTAGTTGATTATATATATATACACGAAATGCTACTTTAACTTGTTCATTGAACAAGTTAAATTCCGAAGGGGTTGCTGATAATAAGTTTGTAATAAATGTTGTTCCTCAACATTTCTTTCATTGAAAGAAATGGAATATCACAATTTCTCTCTCTCGGTATCACAATAACTTTTGTTGCCTCGCGAATAATTGTATTGCTTACGCTGCAATTGAACATGCCACAAGTAGCATGCCAGTGATATACTATTATTATTTACGAAAAATTGTTCAGAAAACTTGAATCTCCTGCCATTTGCTTTACTGTTTACACATGTCACTGCCATTTCATTTGTAAAATCTATTTAAAAATTGTCCAATGTTTTCATAACATTTGCGTTTTAAATCATTGTCTCTATAAGTTATTATTTATACCGCACAAAGGTGGGTTCGAATGTATAAATTAATTATTTTTTTTTTCATTTTTTCTATTTAATTTTGACTCTAGTTGATAACGTCTTCTTTGTGTATAATGAAGAGTCACCAAAATTAACATATTGAAACTTTTTTGTGAAAACTATTACATTAAGTGCAAATTTTATATCCACTAGTTGCACTGAAAATGCAAACTACGTGATACAATTTGTAACAAGTCGATCATAAAATTATACTTTCCATACGATCAGATTTGCTTTTATTTCAAACCTCTAATAAGAAATTTGGTTGAATCAAGTTTGTATGATAGTGTGCCGCTACAGTGCGATTTTAATGCAATTTTTTAAAATAGAATTGCATCAGATAAGTTATATATATATTTATTTTATATATATAATATATATATGTATCAAAAAATTCGTTTGAAGGAATGAATAAAAATTTGAAACAGTATACTTAATGGAAGGCATATGACAAACATTGCAATGAGTTTATGCACACATAATACAGTTATGTTAAATTTCTCGTTTATACAAGTTTCTTATGCAACCCATACACGATACGACCGTTGGCAAAACTCGTTTAGTAATCAAGTTGTGTGTTATGCCCACTTACGATAAAACCTCTTCGTATAACTTCATTTTGCAAAAAATTTACAGCTGGAAACAACAAATAATAAACACGTATCCCATGAAGCAAAACAAATTAGGCTTAAATTTTGTGAAGCAATAAAACAACTGAAAGCTCTTTAAGTAAATTAAATATTTATTGATATTCAAATTTTTTTTTTATCTAAAAGATTTTTAAAAAATAAAAAAAAAAATAAAAAAAGTAAAATATAAAATAAAACTTCAAATCAAAAACGTTAAAAAATAAAATTTCAATGAACTGTTTTTAATTGCATATAATTTACTAATATTGGCTATCATTAAATAATTCATCGAACTATGCTCTAGTTTCATTTCAGCTGTGTCTTCCATTTTAAATTAGTATTCACTTAAGTTTTCTTTGCTTTCAAAAACCAAATTAACCGACGACACGTCTTTCTCTCGCAAAATTAAAATGAGAATTATGTACGAAGTCGAATGACTAACCCACAAACGTTACAACGCGTTGGCACAACTTACCAAAAAATCAAAAAATATTCATTTTTCATACAACCGAGACACAACTTCATACAACAGGCCCACATACGTTACAACCTTGATTACAACCTGCCGAAGTTGTGCCAACGGTTGAATCGTGTATGGGTTGCTTTACACTAGGTTCATAAAACTGACCTACAATATGATTTAAAGTATATTTGATAATAAGTATATGCTTATTAATGTAATGGTGTATGCAAGTATAACTTAGTGAAAAGTAAAATATAAAATTTAATTTAATATGTGTGATTTGATGATTTTATCTACATTAGATGTGCGATATGCATAAATAGAAAACGTGCTCCAAACAGCAAATGAAGGACTAATTAGAAAAAACGTTTGACTTTTTTACACCTAAATGATATGCAACACTCATAAAAAAATAATAAGCGACATAAAAATAAAAATATCGGGATAGATAGTGTTTTTTTTTTAGTTTTCTTTGCTGTTTGCTAGTATTCCCACCATTATTTAATTTAAATTCACATACACACGTATAGGTACATAAGTATACACACATAATACATAAGCCTATGGAACTAGCACATGCACGGTCTATGTATATGCAACAAGGTATTACTAAATCGCTGAACTTTTCTTTGGATGAAACGACATGACAGTGGGAAGTTCAGTGTTGCACCTCTTTACAATTTGTGACATTTTCTTTTCTACAAAAAAGGCAACAGTACCCGCAGGGAAGGTAATTTTGTGTTCTTTTTTCAAAAAAATTCTGCCCTCTGAAAGAGTTGCGTGTTCTTTTTTAAAAATGTTGAACAAATCAACAGGACAAAAATTGCCCTGTAAAATACATGGCTTTTATTCTTATACAGCGTTAACATACAATGTCCAAAAAAAAGTCTTTTGAGTTGAAAGAGTCAGAAAATTAGATTTTAATAATTATTTTTATATTTTGTATCGTATAAAACAAACAAAAGACAGCAATACGACTGCTTAATTATATGAGATATTAAAATAAACAATTTTTGTTTTCACATTTCATAAAATATACATAAATATTTTTTTATCAACTGTTAAAAAAATGCAATATATATAAATGTTTTGTTATCAACTGTTAAAAAAAAGGCAATGCACATTTTTCTAATTTGTGTTCTTTTCTCGTTAAATAAAAAAAAAGCATTTTCACAGGACGGACAAAACATTTTAAAAAGACACCTTTTCACAGGGCAAAATTTTTATTGTAGAAAAGAAAACTATTAGAGATTACAAAACACTGGAATTAGTTCAAAAACTAAATATTACTTTCAAGTAGTAAACAGTACTTGAAGTAAGTGAAGAGCGTAAAGTGCATAACATTGTACGCAACATTATTTGTTTTATGTGCGGGGAACTAGTTCACTAAACTAAAAAAATGTTTAAAACGTTAAACAATTTTCATAGTCATAAAATTAGCGTTACAAAATAATTGTAAATAAATATTTAATAGTTATTATTTATATATAAATGCACTTGCAATTTACATTTTAAAAGTTGGTAGGCCAGTATCATAGCCATACTATGGAAGGAATGAATGCCATGAATTCCGGAATTTGCCCAGGCTGGTTTTTATTCCGGACATTTCAATTACGCCTGCTGAAGTTCATTTAATTCAATATACAATTACATTATTTATTTAGACACAAGTTATAGTGGAATGTATTAATTTAAATGAACAACGAAAATTTGAACTGACATGTTAAGATATTTCCATGAAGATAAATATCATTTTGAGGAACAACATTTATTACAAACTTATTATCAGCAACCTCTTCGGAATTTAACTTGTTCAATGAATGTGAGTAGCATTTCGTGTATATATATATAATCAACTAAGTCCAATTGATTTTGAAATTGTGCTCAGTGAACAAAATTTGAAAATCACAGAAGGTATTTTACAAGTAATGGAATGTCGGTACAATTCTTATAATTTATATCTATGCACATATATAAAGAAAAATTCAAATTAGCGCACATAAACCAAATAAATTAATAGGCCTGGATAACAGAAATTTTAAGGAACTAGTATTTTCCTATTTTGAGTGTTAGATTCTCTGAAAGACGTTGTGGCAATTGTAGTCATTGACAATCAGCTGACATTTATCCAGATATGTTCGTTCATTTGCAAATATCTATTTTCTACTTTATCCCTGTTCCTTTTCTGGGTACTTGTAATTTATCTTTCTTCAACAATGAATCTCACGATTTTTCTTTTGTTTCTCAATTTTGACATTAAATTGCGTAAATTTTACTCTTCATCTATTTACTATTCCTATAAAAATAAATAAATAATAAATGCAAAGGATTATTTTGCATGCCTAGCAAATTTAATTGTATGTTGAATGGGGAATAAATAAATACACATATATCGGTACGTAATAATAACAAAAATGGTTCAATGTTAAAAATAAGAATTTTGATTTAAGTGTCATAACGATTATAATAAAAAAATGGTTATTTTGTTAAGCAAAACAAACAATACTTTTGCGTGCTTGCGTGTAATTGATGAATATGTTATGTACTTGCAAAGTAGAGAGGAATCGCAGTAGTAGTTATCCAGCATACATGTAGATTTTGAGTTATAATCGCATTTAAAATGTATGAAAGTAAAAAACAAAAAATAAATAATAATAATAAATAGAAGAAAATACAGGATATATAAAATTGTTACTATTTTTTTATATCAAATTTAATTTTTATTGAAAATATTTTTAAATCAAAATAATGTCATCGATTTCATTATGAATCAACTTAAGAGCACTAAATGCAAGTTGTATAAGAAAACGATTAATTAAACAAAAATATTTGTCATCACAATTAAAAATTAAATAGAAAATACTGAAATTATAAATAAAATTGATTATTAAATAAATAAAAACATATCCAATTATATGTTTATATATATATATATATATATATATATACATATACATGCATATACATTTATATACATATACATTTATATATATATATATGCACTAAGTTCACAACTTCTGATTATACTCTGTAATGCTTTGAAAGTCATTAGTATAAAATCAATATGTAACCTGGCCAGTGCGTCGTACGCTGTTGGACATCTCCAACCTCTAAGACCTAATATCAAAAAATATATAATTGTTACTGATAAATATAAAATAAATAAATTAGATCTGAAGCGTGAACGTATAATCATAATTAATAAATAAATTAACTTTAACGAAATTCGCCATATTAAATAAAGTTCAAAATTCAGAACTAGAAACTATTCTGATGGTGGTATGTATAAATGCTAATTCTAATAGACATATGAGAGCATGCTTATTTGCCAGAATATGTAATAAAGGATGATATTCCAAATAATGGAGCCGATTTTTTTCAAAGAAAGCAGACAAATATTGCACATATTATAAAAACTAATTGTAATTATTTAAAATTAATTATTCTAGAGCTTAAATGTGTTCAATAATTCGCTGTTTCTTTGTGTGCCATGAAAAAATAAAAATTTTATTTATTCGTTTTTAAACTTTAATTAACATTTATTTTATATGTTTGTTATATTTTCCCGCATAATATAAATAAATTTAATAGGGAGAATAAAATAGTCGAAGTTTTATATTTTTTTTAGTAGTGATATTAAAGTGCTCTAAAGATGATCAAAATAAATATGACGATATTAGTTGTGTTTGATAAGAGAAATGACAGTTGTTTTGTAATCGTTGTAATGTATTTTAATCTTTTTATAAATTAGTTGAATATATTCGTAAATGAGTACATTTTTTAATGTTTTCTTATTTCTTCATTTAGTTTTTAATTTTTTGTTATTTCATTAAATTAAAAAGTATTACAAGTTATTTTCTAATCTGCTGTCAAAAAGCAAAAACAAAACAAAAAGAATCATATTTACAATAAATGGGGGAATGTACCGGATAATAATAAATTTAATTTATTGTTTAATTTTTATATTTTATTTTTAATAGTTGCCTAACGACCACTTTTATTGTCAATTAATGGAAGACTAATTTTATAGTGCCTATAGGAAAAGTAAAATACATTTATATCGAATAATTTTTTTTTTTTGTAGATTTGAAGAACCTTTGCCAGGGCTGCTGTGACTGTGTTTTTGAAATTCTCAATTATTGAGAATACGGACACAACATAACAAAATTTGGGATTATTTTTTCAAACTATTTTGTTGAGGGGGTACTAACGAGTTTGGTTTTAGCTTCAAGCAAATGCTAAGATCTAGACTAGACAAAACAAACAAAAGCCAAATAACAATAAATTAAGGTAATTCCCCGGATTATAATAAGTTTCATTAAATATTAAAAATTCATTTGATAACAAAAAGCAACGAGTTCAATTAATACTGAGAATATGCTCATGTCTCGTTTTCACCAAATCATGCGATGATGACATATTTAAAACCGAACGCTGCGGAATTGTCATTAAAATTATGTTTGACATTCTTATGTGTACAAGCACACGACGGATGTAAAAAGTTGCTAATTTTATCTGTAAAATTCTTAAAATGTTATACTTGACTGTATGTAGGGCATTTGCTAATATTTCTATGCCAAATTGTCGGCGTATTAATACTTAATTTAGATAAAAATAAAGACAAGAAAATTCGGAGAATCTTTCTTTTGTTCAAAAATATTTTTTGAGACATTTATCTTTTTCGTAATCCACTTTTAGGAACTTATAAAATAGACATTTTTCACCTTACCAAAATTGGTTTTCCTAAAGAAAATTATTCTAGCAGCAAACGAATTGCCTTAAAGAAATTGTCAATTGCCAGATATTTTTTTTTTTCTACATGATATATTAAGTATGTAAATTTGTATCCTCACAATTCAAATAATTGCTATTTTTTATTACCCTTTTTAAAGTATATATACGTATTTTTTTCCGTTTGAAACTCTGGTTTAACCTAAAAAAACCACAGGCACGTTTAAAATTTCTTTCTTATTTACGCATGTAAAATGAATATTATAATTGTTCATTTAAAGCCGAGTCTAATTTACACATCGGTAGTATAATTTATCGATGTGTTCGTTGTAAAACGATAATACAAAATCGCTATAAAAATGTAAACTTTCTTGGCGATGAGGGTATATAAAATGTAAATGTTGTAAAATATAAAATTTAAGAATAAAAAAAAGTAAAGAAAACACTATTTATCTAAAAATTACTGTCCTGAAATAAACGTAGCTTCAAGGCGAGTTGTTTTAATGCTTGCATGCTTATACATGGGCAAAAATTATTTCAAGCCCTAAATAGCCATTTGTATAATTTATGCGACAAGTTGTTGCGAGCGATTGGACAACATTTTGAAGTTTTCAATCAATTTTTGTAAAAGATGGAAAAGATACAAAGAAAACAAATAATTAATTAAAATTGAAAATCTTAAAATGAGTGCAACATAAAGGCAATTAAAAGATAAACCCGAGGCACTAGTGATCCATTACGTTTCCCCAATAACGAGTAAGTCTGTATCTGGTTAATTAGTACAAATTACTTTTACCTATATTTTTGAGGAGCTGGAATTTGCTGCATATTTAAGAACAACTGCACAACCAAACCTCATTGCTTCTGGAGACTTTCTAAATACAGTCGGCAATCATTATCTTATTGGTCAAGGACATTATGGAAAATAATCGCAATACCGTTCGATGAATTGGAAAAAAAACAAAAATTGATAAAATCAAGTCTCGCTAATGAAGATGAAACAAAAGTATATTTTCATGGCGAAAGTACAAACTCCTCCAAATAGTATGCACAAGAAACTATTTAAAAATAAATTTTCCACACCAAAATTGCTATTGAATTCAATTCGACCGGTTGCATTCGATGGTAAAGTTGCTATCAAATGCCATCAGTACAAATTTCAATTAAACTTACTGATAACGAGGGACAGATTTCTAAATGTAAAAACTAAATATTATCGACAGAGAAGAATCGAATTGTACATATATAGAAATTATATAATAGAAATTATAAGTGGTATAATGGTAAAAAGTATATTCCTACCAATACGACTTAGTGCTGATTTTTAGCTAAATATAAAAACAGAAATTCTTAAAAATATAAGTGCATACGTATATGTATGTTTCCCTATTCATCGAGCAGTCCTTATAAATAAGTTAAAAATGGTTTTCTCCTACGTTGTTATATTCTAAATTTTCTGCGTTTTTTCAATTCTATAATACACTTTTTTCATTCTTTCATTCATTAAACTTTTAAACTTTACAATTACAATATACGAGTATATTTGGTTGTAATGTTATCGGAAATTATTTTTGTTGAGCACAAAATTAATAATAATTATTCAGTAAGCTTTATTTATTTTTCAAAACTAAACCTTGCTTGCAAAACGTGAACAAATGTTCCCATCAGAAGCTCTTGTTTGGTAGTATTTGCGAGTGTTCCAACCATAATACTCACTTTCAGTGGATTCGTTAACAAGATAAGATTATCGTATTTGGGCATATAACATTCCACGAAAGATTTTTGAAAAGCCGATGCGTTCACATGTCCCAGTCATTGAAATTATGAACCATCAGTTGTGTGCCACCCAAGCCGTGGCGAGCTTTTGACCGATATTTTTTTTCATACATAATTCTCGTACCGGCTCCCACCCCAATGAACAAATAAAAAAAAATTTCAAAAACTTTTCATTTTCCTTTCAATTAACATAGTGCGTTTCTGTTGAAAAAATATTTTATCTTATTAACAGGACATACAACATCAGTCCATTATGATTTTTGGTACCTAACGAGAGTCACCACAACAAAGACTATAATGTGCCCAACTATAATGTGCATATGCAAACTTAAGCAACTGTCAAAATTGAACTAAAAGCCTGTCAAATGCAGAAGCAAACTTAATGAAACTTTTAAGTGGCTATAATGAACTTAAGTGAATTTTTGTTCGAGTTGCATTTGTGTTTAACAATGAATAAAAAGTTAACAAAATTAAAGAATCAGAGTGATAGAGGTAAGTAAATATTGACAAAAAAAAAAAATAAATAAATCTATAATATAAATTTTACTTTATTTTGCAAATAGGAATTTTTCAACTGAGTCGATTTGGTAAAAGACTGCTAAATAAGAGCCTTCCAATTCCTCCTCATAAAAATTTACCAAATACGGATATAACAATTCCAAATTTTTTTGTTGGTGATGCTGCATTTCCTTTAGGAACAAATTTAATGCGTCCTTACCCTGGCGTTCTGCTCCCGAATGATAAGGATATGTTTAAAAAAAGATTATCGAGAGCTCGTCGCACAGTCGAAAACGCATTCGGAATTTTAGTGTCTCGGTGGCGAGTTTTGCTTACTACCCTGCACTTATTTCCAGAAAATGCTGAAAAAATTGTATTGGCCTGCGTTGGCCTTCATAACTTCATTATGCTTAATGATCTATCTTCCTACGTCCCCACAAATTTCGTTGATTGGGAGGATACTAATGGAGACTTACAAGACGGAATATGGTGGTCTACTATTGAAAACAATATTCCGTCGATTGCACAGTCTGCGAATTGTCATCATTACGGTGGAAAAAGTTCTACAGAAATAAGGAACAATTTATGTTATTTCCTTTCAAATAATTAAATAGATTGAAAATAAAATTTGAAAAATCTTTCCATAATAAATGAAATAAAAAAAGTTATTATATTTTTATTTTATTAAATCTACTAATATAATGAAAAAAGTTGTACGGGCTAGGAACTCTTCCTTCGACGTCTCAGATAGATCTTGCAGAAGACTGCTGACTGTGGTTTGAATTAAAGTTAAAATAAAATTTAATTTGTCGTTTTCCATTTTTTTAACAATAAAATAATAAAAAAAATGTTAACAAAGTAAAGTAAAAGAAAAAATGAAACAAATTAAATCTTTTACCCTATATAAAAACCAAAAACAGCTGATTCCGTACGGAATGTGCGTCCAGTTTCGCACTTTGCGTAAGCAAATGGCAGTTGGCAAAACTTAACTAAAAATGTTTTCTTATGCACATTATAGTTCATCCCACGGTTGCAGAAGCTGACTTCTGCTAGCATATGCACATTATAGTTGGGCCTTAAGGCTTCCAGTTGAATGAAATAGCAATCATTTTTTAACAGGAAAACAATACATACAATTTATAAAATATGGCTCAAGCATTTAAAATTGCAGCTTGTATAATTTTTTTATTATTATTTATTAAAATTGTTTTTTCAAAGTTGAATAAACTCTGTGTTTTGATTTTTTGTAATGGCCAAAGAGATTTTGGGTGTTTGCCCCAAATAGTTTATTTCTATAGTAGTTGGGGATTAAAATTTAGTGAAAATCTCCAGAATAATTTTTGGGTATCGTTTTTCCATAGTGATAAGACAGTATTGGTGGCTTATTGTTAAAACTTTTAATAAAACCTTTTAGCAAAACTGAACATTTACATACATTAAAAAAAACAACATTTTAAAAATTGTTTTTGTGGTTCACACATTTCTAAAATGAAGAAGTACGTGAGAACTCTACGCGTATCTCTCTCTCTCTGATTATATAAAATGATATACATTTGTACATACAAATATATATGATCACATATCTGGTAACTAATTGTTTTTCAATAGAGTGATAATGTGGAAATTGAATTGTGCTATATTGTAAGGTGGACTTTTACAAAAAGATCTTATTTGGTTGATACACTTAAATGTAATCAAATACGTTATTAATAAGTTATCGGTATTATTTTTTAATTTCAGATTGAGGTTGTGTATGAATGTTTGTATACGTATATTAAAATTTTAACAAAAGACGAATTCTCTTTGGTCGACTTTTAGATAGACATTTATTCGAAACAATTTCCTTTAGTAACTAAAAAAGAAAATAGATAATCTAACCATTCGTATGGACTTACATAATTAAGTTTGAATTCATTCATACTCGTATTAATACGAGTAGACTTTTGTGATACTAGAATCTTAAAAAATATTTAATATTTAGTAGATCGTTGTATGGATTAGTTATAAGTTTCCCAACTACCTCTGGTAGTAATAAGCACCAAAAAATTCTGATGAATTTTTCCAAGCATTTTAACATATCAAGTAGCAATCCTAAAAAAAACCTTTGACCATCTTCCTTCACTGCTTCCGCAGCAGTATTTCATTGGCGAGGTAAATTCTATTATCCACCCAACTGTGCCTAGTCCGACACTAGATGCGATACAAAAAAACTGTGTTGTTTTCTCTAACACTAGCATTTTTTCAAGGCATATGTAGGGGCTTTCCACTGAGTGCTAGTTTTTAAAAAAAAAACATTATTCATTTATATCAATGCAATATGTGTTAAGGTTTTCTTGTATTGAAATAAGAGGATTTTGGGGATACGAAAACTGAAAATTGTATATAAAGTTTAAAAAACAGGCGTCCCTGCTTTTGACATAACTTTTTGAGAAGCAGCGGAATTTAATTGTAAAGCATCACTTACATATTAAAAATCAACAATGCAGATGTTATAAAGTATTGGAACTTTACTAAATGATTCATAACCAAAGTACTTAAACGTGAGCACATAGGTACTCCTTTCAGCTGTTGGAACAGTTTATAAGCAATAGATATTTTATTGTCTTTATTCGAAAAAATTCCACATATAAATTGATTAAATAAATCATCTGGAAACCTTTTCCCAATGCTTCTAAAAACAAAGGTAAGCGGAAAGTTTATTTATATTAAAGTTATAACAAGCACAAACAGTCAATTTAAATATTATAAATGCTTATCAGCTAAAATGTAAAATAAAGAAGTAAGAGAAAACAAATGTAAAGTATAAAATGTATGGCGCTATTGCCTCTCAAGCGTTGTATGGACTATTAGTTCAATTTAAAATAATTTTTTAACGATTTTATACGTTGCGACATATCCATTGAAGTAGTTCCGTATATATCACATATTTGAGTGTATCAATTGTGCGATTGCAAATCAAGTGCCATTTTGAAGAAATTTTTTGAAGTCGGTCAGAATTCGATGAGTTTTTCTAGGATTGCACCGGGTAATGAATTTCGACGACAGTATATAAAAATAATTGTACTACTTATTGTATACATAAATATATATTTTTGCATAAATATGTTTCCAATGAAGTGTTGCATTAACTTTGATATTGTTGCATATGATAAACAGCGGATTAGCACTAAGTGCACATACATACATACGCAAACGCAACGCAAACTAAAAATGAGTGGCAATTCAATTCTTTCTAAAAAACCATGGTTATATCTATGTATGCATGCATGCATTTATAAATGTAACTGTAATTAAACATGTGAACCCTGTTATAATTGAAACATGTTTTGAATATATAGTATATATAATGCTAAAGATATGTATGTATATAAGTATTTATGTTTTATGTATGAATATATAAAAAGCAGAAAAGAAGATAAAACTAGTAAACACTTTTAAAACTAATAATAAAAAGTTATTTAAATGCACAACTTTTGTTTGTTCGTAAAAGGGCTTTCACGAGAACAATTGTACATTCATAATATGACATAATTGTTGGAAAGATAGGCGAAGAGCAAACTTTTGGTTGCCATAAATTATAGTATCATTAGATGCGCAAAATAAATACATTTACAAAAATCTCTTCAAGGAAAAGAAATAGTAGGAGGTAAAAACTATTGAAATGTAATCATTCATTATGAGATTAATGCCCCTATTATGGTTCACAACCATTGTAAATTTGATGTTGTATTTTTGAAATTGCGATTATGGTTTACAACAGTTATTTTTAGTGTTGTCAGTTCTGTGAAAAATTTACAACGCCTCAGTCGTTAAAAAAAGAATTTCTTCTCAACATAATTCACTGTAAGAAGAGAAAATTGTTTCAGAAATTATTCGTTGGCAAATTTTTCTGCTTAGTATTTATTTTCAATAACTTTTATTTTAGTGAAAGTTTTTTTTTTTTATTTCAACGATTTCTTTTTTATTTTTTATGTGCCTCAATTTTTGATTTTAAAGATTTTTAATTTTTATTTAGGTTTAATAATTTTTTTTTTTTTAATTTGAAACAATTTTATTATTATTATTATTATTTTATTCTATTTTATAGAATTCCTTTTCGAATATGTGCGTTTTCTTTGTATCCTCATCACTATCAAAGAATAACTCGACGCTAATGTCCATTATTTAAAATTTGTTTACAACTTTTTATTTATTTATATTACTCATAAATATATTATATACATTTATATTATTTATTTATGTTTTGTATATTAATTAAAATAACTTCTGCTTATTTTTTTAAATTTTCACTTTGTGCTAAATTTGTTGAAACGTGTTAATTTGGTTTTCAACTGTCTGTTTTGTGTACTCTAGGATGCATTTTTTAAGGAAAGTATACTAGCAGTGCAGAACAACCCTGTCACATACACAGGATCTAGATGTTGTAAACCATAATCAATAATCATTAATGTTGTGTTGTAAAGGAGACAACACAACATTTAGGTGTTGTGAACCATAATAGGCGCATAAATTATTTTAGTGTAAAGGCCTATTTAAGGCAGAACTAGCCGACCGTAAATGTAGTTGCATGGATGTAGTTGCATCATCTGTTCGATTCTGGTATACGAACAGCAATGCAAATGCCTAGCTAAACGACCGTGTATGTAGTTGCAAGGTTTGAAGCTGCAGAAAGCAAAGTTGTCATACAACGGCAGATGTAGTTGCAAGCAACTCAACCTGTTCAAAATAGAATTTTTCGGGAAACACGAAGTTGGAGATAACACATTTCGAAGTAAACAAAAGAGGGACACAAAAATTACTTTTTAGTATTTTTGGCTCTTGTGTTATACATTAGTTGTCTGTGTCAGTTATTTTCTTATGGCGTTTTCTTTTCTACATTAAAAATGTCGCCCTGTGAAAAGGTGCCTTTTTAAAATGCATTGCCCGCCCTGTGAAAGTGCAATTTTTTATACAACGAGAAAAGAACACAAATTAGAAAAAAGTGCAATGCCTTTTTTTTAACAGCCGATAAACAAACATTTTCTGTATATTTTATGAAATGTGTATACAAAAATATTTAGTTGCCAGATTGCTAATTCATCTGCTTGATAAAACAAATATATTTTTTTTAATATCATACAAATAAGCAGCCGCATAGTGTTCTTTTCTTTGTTTTATATGATACAAAATATAAAAATAATTATTAATATCTAATTTTCTGACTCTTTCAACTCAAAAGACTTTTTTTGAATATTTTCTGGTAACGCTGTGCAAGAATAAAAACCATGTGTTTTACAAGGCAATTTCCGCCCTGTTGATTTGTTCAGGGCAAAAGTGCAATGCCTTTTGCACTGCGAAAGGGCAACATTTTTTAGAAAAGAACACGCAACCCTTTCACAGGGCAACGCATTTTCGAGTAAGGAACACAAAATTGCCCTCCCTGCGGGTAGTGTTGCCTTTTTTTGTAGAAAAGAAAACGCCATTAATGAAGTATAAAAAGAGACTTTGATAATCGTTTTAGCGTATTTGATGCAAAAATTTTATGATAAGATTAACTTATTGGTAGTCGAAGACTAGCAATTATTTTAGTCTACATATTATTAACGTTCATATGAACATATTCTGAAATAATTTCAAAATAATGATATAAGTGCATGCGTACAATATTTATAATCATGTTCGTAATGAAAAAGAATAATAAATTGTAGCAAAGATTATAATAAAGTAATGAAAATTACACTTTATAGATAAAAAAATAAAAATGTTTAAAACCAATAAAATTAATTATTTTAGCCATTAGATATGTAAATGAGTGAAAACTTATTTTTAGAATTATTCAGAAAAATATCAATTTGTAACACAATTTTAAAAAGTTTATAATAGAGAATGGTACTTTTGGTACTTTTTTTATAAACCCTCATTTAATACTTAACACCCTGAACAGCCATCTATGTTTCGAACACGTGTTTATCTTCTGTTTGGATTTTTTAAATAAAAGAGCAATGGATGATGAAAAGCCTATAATTTTAGTGCAGGGAAACGAATTCCTGTATAATAAAGCTTGTCCGGGTTACAAAAATCCAACCAAAAAAAATTATATGGGGGCAGGTTGCTGCTGCAATGAATCAACCAGGTAAGCTTAAAATATATTGTTAAATTGAATTTTAAGAAAAGTGCAATAATATTCTTGTAGAAGAACTATGCCAGAAACGATGGGCTTGTCTTCGGGACAGATATGTGAAGGAGAAAAGGAAGAAAAATCTGGCATCTGGTTCTGGATTTGACTATACTTCACAATGGTCATTAATGGAATCATTGCATTTTATAGAGCCATTTGTGACTCCAAGACTGGGAGTAATTGAATACAGATATATGTATGTATGCATATGTGTTTTCATTTTAATTTTTATTTTCAGTATGCGATGTTCCAACAACATTTTTAGAGACGGAAGCGACTACAACTCAAGTTCGCTATCTCCTTTGCCAAGTCAATCGCCTTTTCCTGACTCGTCGCCTTCAAGAGATGTACCGTTTTCTGAAATATTGCCTTCCCCAAACACACTGGCAAAGAAAAAATGAAGAAGACAGTCAGAAAGCTGCGATAACCAACTTTTTTCTAAAGCCATTGATATATTCACCAAGATGTGCCAAAATAAAATAGAGAAAGAGCAGCAAGACAATGAAATCGATAGTTTTGGGAAAATGATTGTGTCTACTATACGATCAATGAATCAGAAAAAACAGAAAATGGTTATGCGAAGGGTTACGTCAATGGTAATGAATATGAGCCTGGAACCCGAGAACGGGTGAACTGAATTAATGGGACTGGTTTTTGTTATTTATTTATTTTTTTTATATCTTTTTTATATTGTAGCTTTAATCATACAACAACGCGCAATGTAATGCAGTGTGACACATAGATTTAAGTTCCTTTTTTAAAATTAACAACGATCAGACTGAAGTCAATGATATTTTTTGGCAACTTTTTTTGTTACGTTTTACCTTGAATTTCATTTTTTGTTTAAAAATACTTATTTATGTTTTAGTTAATAAAGGATATATTTATTAAGTTAACAGTGGAAATATTAAATTAATAAAAAATAATATATTGTAGGAAGAATGCAAATAATAATAATGAAAGTATTTAATTTATAAAAAATTAATGTATTAAAAGGAAGGAAAAAAATAAAAAGATTTATATTTTTTTCTTTACAAATTATATTGAAATGGAATAGCACCTTCGTTGCAAAAAAAATCAGCCAGTCGTTCTCTTAAATTTGTGGCTATTTGGTTAGATCTACGTATATGACTAGAAATCGATCTCATGCGCTGTTCCCCGTTGTTTTTTATAGATGTATTCTCCACTCTCCTTCTTGAAAAGACCCATCTTCCGCCTCATGGTCAACAAAATTTGACGGACAATACCACTTTCTTAAATCATTGAACATTATGAAATTGTGAAGAGCTGTACAGGCCAGTACAACAGTATCTACATTTTCTGGCGACATTTCAATTGTTGTCAAAAGAACTCTCCAACGTGCGCAAAGTATCCCGAAACAATTTTCAATTACGCGTCGAGCTCGGGAAAGCCTATAGTTGAAGATTCTTTTAACTCTATCCAAATTTGTGTCAGGATAAGGTCGCATTAAATTGCTTTTTAATGAAAAGGCAGAGTCTCCCACAAAAAAATGCGGAAAAGTATCCTGTCACTGATCACTCAAAAGCTTGTTTGGCGGCACGGGAACTTTGCCAGAAATCACCGATTGTCCAAACGGTGACAGACGAAATATTCCTGTAAGATAAAAATTTGGTAAGATAAGAACAAAACTTTTGTTTAATATTTACCTGAATCGCTTTGGCTACCATAGCTTCCCACGCTAACTGGCGTAAAAGTATATTTAGCATCACATACTCCTAAAAGCACCAAACTGAAATATTTTTTATAATTATAAAAAATTGATCCAGAATTTGGAGGGCACTTTATGGCTATATGCTTGCCGCCTATAGTACCTACGCAGTTTGGCATATTCCATAGAGAATTGAACCCGTTTTCAATATCCTGAAACTGCGATGTTGTTGGCCCGCTTAGGTACAATGGAGACAAAATACGCCACAATGCCTCACAAGTCTCTAGCACAATAGCTCGGGCAGTTGATTTTCCCAGCTTGGCTCCAAGCTATCGATTGATGGGAACATCCATGCCCCAAATACCTAAAAATATTTTATATATTTAAGCAAACTATATTGATATAAATTATTATAAATCACATCTTTCTTACAATAAAGTTATTGAAAGCCGCTCTTCTGGTCCAATTCGTTGCCTGGGTTTAACAATTTCTTTACGCACTATACACAAAAGTAAATCAAAAACTTCTGGGCTCATGCGCGTATGTATAAAAAACAGTTCTTCATCACTTTTTTTCATACATTTGAAGACTTTTTTATAATACCCACTAATTATGTAGTCATTATTTATTGGTCGAACACCCCATCTTCTCAATCGCCGTTTCTTTCTATTATTAAACATTTGACAGAGACGCAAAAAATTTACACTAATAATTGACTCCTCGTTATCCATGTTCACTTGTACACGACAAATGGCAAACTAAACTAAAAACATGAAAAACATGAAAAACATGTGTATGTATACCACGGTTTTACGTTTTATGTAACCAACGCTCGTTTGCAACTACATTTACAGTTCGAACTGCAACTACATCCACGGTTTCAACGGTCGGCTAAATACGCCTTAAATAGGCCTTTATGGTCGGCTAGTTCTGCCTTTAATGTTATGAACTCTACACCGATGTGCAACTACGGATAGATAATGTTTATGTCAATGTATGTTGTATTTATGTATAGGTATCTAAATTCATTTAGAATTGAGGCGGCTTTTTGTTTAAAGTCTTTATTTCACTTAGCATCGTAGTCGTCATTAATTTACTATTAAAATAAATTTTTATCGACTTCATTATTAATTGGATACAGAACTTGTATGCCATAATGGCAAAGCAACGATGACGGTTATTTATTGATTTTAAGGCACATCTCTAATAACTTTACAGTTGGTTTTCTTTTCATTTTTTAATTAAAACTTTTCTTGATAACTATGATGTTTATTTTTGTCTGCAAGTCTGATACGAAAGTTGAGGAAAAGAAAAAAAATTGGTGTTACAAAGAAGGTTAATAATAAAGAATTCAAACACATTTCAAATACCCGATGAAAAGTAATTAATAAGTTAAAAGGGTTCTCTCTATTTGCCAAGAGATAATTTCTCATTTGTTGGAAAGATTCGACAATTTATTTCGCCTAAATAGAGAAGGATTTTATCACAAGTGAGAGTCGGGTCGACACATACATATATTGCATAACTGATATTCTGTATCCTTCTTTAAATTTGTTAGGAAGAAAATTTCTACTGTGAACAAATTTTAGTTAATCCAAACCTTCATTCGCTAATGAAATAGACATAAAGATCCTGGATCACTACCATGCACAATCGGTCTAGTTATCAATTACGGCATGTTTGCTAGGAAAGTATGCCAATGTAAACTATAAATTCTACTGTGTTAACGGTATTTTTATGGAAAGTGATGCTAATGTAATGCTAATCATTAATATGATTTTTATGTGCCAGTATTTGGTACAATTTTTGCTCTCTTTCTGTCGGTTTATCTCTCTATCTCACCTCTGTACCAGTCAATTTATATCGATTCCGGTTTTTGCATTGCTTACGATATATCAAAAATAAATCGACTCCTATCGATAAAACTTAATTTTTATAATAATAATATCGATATATAACAATCGACACAAAATAATGCTGCTTCGTATTTATGACGCCAAATGGAATAAGGCCGAATATTGTTTAACTGTTTGTATTCGACAGGACATATTGTATTGCTTCAGAAACTATATATGAACAAAAATAAGTTGCTACTCGGTTCCTTTTATTTTATCCCTCGGCCGAAAAAAGTAAAAATTGTTTCCAATATGATTTGAGGAGTATGAAAACAGGATGAGAACGCACATCTCCATATGTATGAACAGTTATGTTTATGTAATATACATACATACACATAACCTTACTATCTTTTTCTCGTAAAAACATATGCAATATTTATTCAATATCAGTTCAATTAAAATGATTAAACTCAAAACATTATTGGGCAGGCAAAAGTCATTGAAATAAGCAATAAACATTAAAGTGCCTAGAGCCAATGCAATGTTAAATTTTCTCTAATTAATTTTTCTCTCATTTGCTTTGATTTATTTGTAATTGCATTAAAAAATATTAATTCAGTCGACAAACCCCGAATATACGAACATTTAAATTTTTTTCGGAAATCCTTGGTTAAAGCGCTCTAAATTTCATATATCAATTTTTTTCAAAATACATATATTTTAATTAATCACAGGGCTGTGTCAGTTAATAACAATCTGATAACTATCAATAATCAATTTCAATTTATGTGAAAAACAAATAATAATATTCTGCTATAACAATTTCTGGTTGTCCTTAAAAATAAATAATTTAATGTCTGTTTGATTTTGTGTTAAATTTTTGGCACGATCTTGCCTGAAAAACTGCCAAGTTGTGTAATGTACTCGCATGTAATATCTGCATGTCGTAGAATTAAGGTTTTTTTGTTCAAACTGTGTTTTGTAGAACTCTTCTAAAAATTTAATTTTAATTTGCGGAAAGAAGATGTTGCCAATTCAATTGGTTAAATGCTGAATGATGCATCTTAAAATTAACATTGTTCTATAATAATTAGTAAAGATTGAATTTGAACACAAAGCAATCAAACAATAATATGAAAAGGAATATGTTTTAATTGTAAAAGAAAAACAGAAATTATTTAAAAAATACGAAAAGCTTACAGCTTGATCAGTAGAACTCTTGCTGTAGGGGACCGGTATCAAGCGTTCTTGCAATTCTCCACCTATAACCTTTAAAAGGGAGAAGAAACAAAAAACTAAAATATCTTTCAACGTATTTCTTATTGTTATTTTAGCTGGTGTGCATTATCATGTTATAGTCAATTTACTAGTAGTTAGCATTAGAAAAAAAGAAGCACTTGAGTTATTGTAAAATGTACAAAAAAAATCAATTTAAAATATTAGGGGAAAGGTTAATTAAATGCAACTATTTATGAAAGTTTTACCAAAAAAAATAATAAAGAGTAATAACAAAAATTTTGTTTCTGTCGTATACATATATAAAAAAATTAAATATATTACTAAAATATTTCCATACAAGTTCTAACTTATCCATATTTATAACATTAATATTAATACTTAGACACGGAATTTTCCTCTTAAAATCTAACTTTTTGATTATAGGTCTCTCTTTACATGATTGCTTTAAACCAGAGAATTTACACACACACAAATATATACATTCATGTATATATGTATATGCATTATATTATATATATGGATATGGATATGTATATATTATATAAGTACGAAAGTATATTTCGTGGATAACTATCATTTTGACAACTCTACCCTTTTATAGAACAAATAATTTTTTCATGATCACACATAATTATTTTATTATAAGTAATAGTATATACACTTCAAATTTCTTATCCTTTGCAAATTTTCAAAGAGTAGAAATCCGACTTCAAGATTGAAGTATAGCAAATGTATAAACACATATGTATATAAATATATATACAGTTTGCAATTAAAGTTAGTTATCTTTTTAGCGGCTTTGTTTTAATAAGCTCTAAGTAAGTTGAATATGTTGCATTGTTTTAAAAGAAGTGTTCTATTAAAAGTTATTAGAACATTTCAGACATACATATATCATCTGAATTCTAAAGGCCCAATTATAATGTGCATATACAAACTTAAGCAACTGTCAAAATTGAACGAAAAGCCTGTCAAATACAGCAGCAAACTTAATGCAACTTTTAAGTGGCTATAATGAACTTAAGTGAATTTTTGTTCGAGTTGCATTTGTGTCTAACAATGAATAAAAAGTTAAAAAAATTAAAGAATCAGACTGATGGAGGTAAGTAAATATTGACAAAAAAAAGTAAATCTATAATATAAATTTTACTTTATTTTGCAAATAGGAATTTTTCAACTGAGTCGATTTAGTAAAAGACTGCTAAATAAGAGCCTTCCAATTCCTCCTCATAAAAATTTACCAAATACGGATATAACAATTCCAAATTTTTTTGTTGGTGATGCTGCATTTCCTTTAGGAACAAATTTAATGCGTCCTTACCCTGGCGTTCTGCTCCCGAATAATAAGGATATGTTTAAAAAAAGATTATCGAGAGCTCGTCGCACAGTCGAAAACGCATTCGGAATTTTAGTGTCTCGGTGGCGAGTTTTGCTTACTACCCTGCACTTATTTCCAGAAAATGCTGAAAAAATTGTATTGGCCTGCGTTGGCCTTCATAACTTCATTATGCTTAATGATCTATCTTCCTACGTCCCCACAAATTTCGTTGATTGGGAGGATACTAATGGAGACTTACAAGACGGAATATGGTGGTCTACTATTGAAAACAATATTCCGTCGATTGCACAGTCTGCGAATTGTCATCATTACGGTGGAAAAAGTTCTACAGAAATAAGGAACAATTTATGTTATTTCCTTTCAAATAATTAAATAGATTGAAAATAAAATTTGAAAAATCTTTCCATAATAAATGAAATAAAAAAAGTTATTATATTTTTATTTTATTAAATCTACTAATGTAATGAAAAAAGTTGTACGGGCTAGGAACTCTTCCTTCGACGTCTCAGATAGATCTTGCAGAAGACTGCTGACTGTGGTTTGAATTAAAGTTAAAATAAAATTTAATTTGTCGTTTTCCATTTTTTTAACAATAAAATAATAAAAAAAATGTTAACAAAGTAAAGTAAAAGAAAAAATGAAACAAATTAAATCTTTTACCCTATATAAAAACCAAAAACAGCTGATTCCGTACGGAATGTGCGTCCAGTTTCGCACTTTGCGTAAGCAAATGGCAGTTGGCAAAACTTAACTAAAAATGTTTTCTTATGCACATTATAGTTCATCCCACGGTTGCAGAAGCTGACTTCTGCTAGCATATGCACATTATAGTTGGGCCTTTAAGCTTTAGCCAATTACAAATAAAGAATTTTTATATTTTCCAACCGTCTTCATCTTCGACTTTGATGGTGCTGCTATGCAATTTTTTATGTATAAAATTCCACAATTGAAAGCGTTATACATAAATAATTTATATGTTGATAATAGACCAATAAGGATTTCTGGCATCTACTCATCGAGTACAATATACATACACATATAACTTTTATATCTTATAAATTATCCTGTCAACACTGTCTCAGTTGGTAAGTGACAACGAAATATGAACTTTTCTAATTTAATTAAATAAACAAAGATTAAATTTTGTATTTAGCATTAGAACAGAATATTAGACGTCTATACATTTACATCTAACAGATTCGACTTGTTAAGCAAGCAACAATAAGGTAAAAGAAAATTTCACTAAGGAAAAAGTTCCAGCAATTGTTATGGACGCAAAGTATGGCTCTACTGGAATTATTTTTTAACATCTATTTCTTAAAAAAGGATGTCTATTGGGACTAAAATTATTTCAAATTAATTTTCCCTGTATGAGGACGCAATAGAACCTAAAAAAATTTAGTTTCTACAGACACGAGATAGAGAATGTTAAAAATTTAAACTGGTCTTATCTGTTCTCCCCCAACACACACGTTGTATATTTAATTGAGTTTCGTCGATATTCTGAAAAGCCTGTATTGTCCCCATGGCCATTAGCCAAAACTTAGCATTTTGTCATTAATATAAAAAAATTCCTCGGTAGGAGTATTGTTCTTGATCCCGATGATCTCAAGTGCTTCCTGGAATATCCGCAAATCCGTAAAAAAACACAGGCGCCTTCAACTCAACCAAAAAAAGTTAAAAAAAAGTTCAGCTAAAGTTTCAAATTGACTAAAATTTTAAGTCACGTGTCTTATTTAGCAAATTGCCCTCCGAGGTTATAGAAAATAATAACCCTAAAACGTTAAAGAGGAAGCCATCTTTACTGACAAACTTTTAGTAATCACCCCTATCGTGAATAAAATGTGAAATTCTTATTCCCATAAAATTTTCATTTCCCTAGTAGGGAAATTTGCTATCATGAATATCATGAAAACGTTTGTTATGCTATCAATACGTAGTGAGTGTATAATAGGAAAGAAGAAAATCACCCCTATCATGAATATTTTTTCCCATAAAAATTTTTCCCATTTCCCAAAAGTGCGATCATGAATAATTTCTCCCATAAAATGTGTTCCCATTTTCTGATATGTAATTCAGCGGTGAATGACATGCATAAAAAAATGTTCCCATATAAAATTTCGCTTTATCATGAATGGATTTTTGAAAGAAATTTTTCACATTTTTTTTTGTTAATTTGTTCTTTTTATTTTCTTTGGGGAACAAAAAAAAATGTAAGTAGTTATTGAATTGTAATGTATATAAAAATTAACTAAAAACTATTTTTAGGTCTAAATCAATAAATAATGTGCAACATGACATGCTTCTCAATAGGATGCAAAATAACCGACAAATTGCATGTGGTTTTGTGAAAGTTTCTAAAGATGTGGTGGTCAAATTTTGGAATTCGCTTACAGAAGAACTAAATAGTGCTGGCCCTCCTATTAAAAAAGTTCCTGCATGGAAAAAGGTATGCATTCATGCTTTAAATATTTTACATTTTAAAACATGCATACATATAATACATACATACATATGTACATATATAACTTGCAATAGGTGTGGATAGATCAAAAAAGGTATGAGCGGTCAAAAGCAGACGCTAATTTAAAAAACCAACGAGAAACGGGAGGTGGACCAAACCGTACCAAAAGCTTATCAGCCAGTGAGCTGTGCATTTATGAATTGGTAGGAATGAAAGAGTCGGTGGAGGGCTTAGAAGACTCCTTCAGCTTTGGTTTACCAAAAGACGTTTATGAATGCGAAAAAATGAAACATCTTTAGGTGCGCTTGATAATGAAATAATGAATAAGAAATCGAAGAAATGACGTTAAAACTATTGCAGAAAGAGAAAAAAAAAGTAAATAGTAGTTTAAGAACCACTTTCCTATTTTGAAAATGTAATTATCTATACACATATGTTTACAAGGTACATTCATAAATACATACGTACACATGTGCCTAACTTTTTATTTTCTTGATCTCTAAAAAATACAAACCTGAATTATTTTTATTTGTATTTATTATTAAACTAAAAAAATTAGTTAAACATTAGGAATAAGTTATATTCACCCCTATCGTGAATAAAATGTGAAATTCTTATTCCCATAAAATTTTTATTTCCCGAGTAGGGGAATTTGCTATCATGAATATCATGGGAACGTTTGTTATGCTATCAATACGTAGTGAGTGTCCAATAGGAAAGAAGAAAATATAACTTATTCCTAATGTTTAACTAATTTGTTTAGTGAAATTAATGGGAGAAATTATTCATGATCGCACTTTTGGGAATTGAGAAAAATTTTTATGGGAAAAATTATTCATGATAGGGGTGAATATTTTTCAATGCAGTTAATACGCTATAGAAATGTAAAATTATTGGTATATATATAATTTAAATCATAAGCTATTACATAAAACCACCAATAAGTATTAAAAAATTTTCTGTTCAAATTATCATAATATGGTTCAGCCATTTATACTCCAGCTTATAATCAAATATACATAATGGATCTTAAAATAGACTTAGATATACTCACAAATTTTTGTGCAAATTTTTGATCTCAAAGCACTCCACATTTATTGTAACTGTGTATTCAGTAGCACAGTTTACAATGAGCGGTGCACCTATTCACTCGATTTGCTTATAATGTAACCCATATCCATCCTTTCGCAGTAGAAATATTATTATCAAACACCACTATTCCCTTTTCCAAATTAGAAACATAAAAATACATTACAGTGTGACTGTAGTCCTATTTCTGGTTTTATTTGTGGACAGTGTGAAAAGATGTTACATTTAACTCCTACGTAAACTCGCAATCGACTGGAGAGCAATCAGAGTCTATGGGGATAGAGAAGTTAAAAGACGAAACATTAACCAAGCATTTATAATGAAGATTTTATTTCAAGCATACCATTAGCGGCGAAAACTACTGCCAAAAGAAGTTATTTATTCTTTCAAACTATAGAACACAACTAATTCAATTCTAAAGCAGTTAAATAAATATAAGTATATATTATAAGTATATAAAATAAGTAATCACCGCCCAAATCCCGAAAGGCTAAATTATTTTTTTTTTTAACCAACTCTACCTAATCGAACCCGCGACCTCCGGTTTATTAGGCTGAGCATTATTCACTCGCCTACGGAGGCACTCACACACAATTGCTTTACGGTTCTAAGAAAAGCTCTACTAAACGTCCTTTTAACCGATTTGAACACCAATTGTAAAGTTTTAAAAACTGACGCCGAAAAGGCTTATAGTTTTACTATAAACAATCCCTCCACTTTAAATGCGGTTTTTAGATATACAAACTTTATTGAAGTTAGCTGGCCCCCAATATTAACACGGCTCAAATTTCAGCTACCCCAAGAGTTTAAGTCTGATAATTTCCGCTCTTTTCAAAAAATTGAAAGTAATTTGTATCCTCAAAAATGGGGAAAGCCCACATTGCTTAACCAGCTGTATGACAATAGCCATAATTTTTAATCAATTTAATCTAATTGAATTGTATTTAAATATTAGTAAATATCGCATTCCTTTGTTTTTTTCAACTTTTGCCATTAAAGTTTTTATTATCATGGTAATATCAATTGTTATTTCTGAGTTATTTAAATTTATTTTATTGAAATCATATGCCACTTCTGCCAGCACATATTTTATAACACAGAATAAATGAAAAAAAAATATACGGCAGGTTTTTCACATTGTGTAACGAATCTTTCATGAATACTTTTTATTAATTGTAAGGCTGTAAAGCAACAACCTGCAATTCGATTCAGTTACAACGTAATATGTTTAATTAAGAACTTTTACACAATAAACCGACCAAGTTTATAGTTGCAATATGGTATTATTTCATTTTAAAAAACCACAACCAGACATCTGTATTACTTAGGAAATCTGAAGAATTGTAGTGAGTTCTTAAGTTAATTAAGTTTTATTATATTAGCTAAGAAAACAAATCCCACCTATTTTTTCAAAATCTGAAAGTGTGTTCCAAAAGAATATTGCATCCCTTTTTGCGGTAAAAGTTTCTTTTTTGATTTCAAAAGTTAGAAAAAGAGCAACGCCAGCAATTAACAGCAAATTTATCATCCGCAAAACATTAATTTTCTAATAATTTTTCTATTCAGAGGACTTAAATTCCAGTTATCTAAAAGAACTGACTACTCAAAAATTAATACTCAACAAAATTTTAACTCTTTTGTTTAAAAATACTTTGTCAAGTTTCAATTTTTAGGTAAGTAGGGTGTTTAAGTAACTAGAAAATATTTATTATAATTTATTTTATTCTGCCGTTAAATAAGAAAAACTTTAGTTGTGGTCCTTCTATTTTGCGTATCGCCGCACTCAATGAAATGTTCATATTTCAAAGAGCAAAGACATGAACTAGGATACAACATAGGCCACATCACAATTTCAAAATGTGAAACACTTATGCCCCTATTATGGTTCACATAATAAATTTGATGTTGTATCTTGAAATTGCGATTATGGTTTACAACAGTTGTTTTTAAATGTTGTCAGATGCATTTTTTTAGGAAAGTATAAGTACTAACATTGAAGAACAACCCTTTGAAATACACATCATCAAGATGTTGTAAACCATAATCATAAAAAGTATAAGTATTGTGTTGTCTGCTCTACAACACATAACTTAGGTGTTGTGAACCATAATAGCGGCATTAAACTTTTGACTTTTTGCCATCCAAATATTGTTCATGTATTTGCAACTGACACCAGAAATTTTTCATCAGAGTGTCACAAAATCATACATAAGAAGTCCGAACAAACGTAACACAAGTAGATTGTTTATCCAAAGATCCTCTAAAAAACATAATTGAACATAATAACTTTTTTGATAAAGAGATAGAGACGATTCAGAATCAAACTATAAACGAGATATCAAAGTTGGCAATTAAAGCTGCAGACATTGCGAAAGAAACAGAAGTTGATCGTGAATATTCAAACCTAAAATATCGTTAAGAGAGGAAACTGTCGACCACGATATATTGTTCAAAGGATGTCGAGTAATGGCCCCAGCAAAACTTGGTGATGAAATTTAATTTAAAATATTAGGGGAAAGGTTAATTAAATGTAACTATTTATGAAAGTTTTACCAAAAAAAAAAAAAATAAAGAGTAATTACAAAAATTGTGTTTCTATCGTATACATATATAAAACAATTTAATATGTTACTAAAATATTTCCATACAAATTCTAACTTATCCATATTTATAACATTAATATTAGAAACGGAATTTTACATGATTTACATGATTATTGTTCAAAGGATGTCGAGTAATGGCCCCAGCAAAACTTGGTGATGAAATTCATAAAGAACTGCATCGCACATTTATTGGTATAGAAAGGAAGAAGCAATTCGCAAAAAAATACTGTTATAGGAATAACATTAATGCTGTTACTGAACATATCGTAAAGTCTTGCCCAAATTGTGGTATTATCAGGAAAAACTCACAAAAAGTTGAATTTCACCATTGAGATAAACCGATTGCAAATTTTCAAAGAGCTCACATTAATTATACAGGCCCGTTTCAATATAATGATTTCTTCGTGTTAATGGAAGCAAAATCTAAATGGCCGAAAATTGATATCACCAAGAAGTGAAACGTACGAAAATACTATTGCGCTACTACCAAATACCAGACAATGCCACGATATTTCAAAGTCGAGGGATCATACAAAAATTTATTGGGCCTGCGTTAGGCAAGTTTAGACAATGAAAAGGAAATTAAAAGTAATTACATTCATATAATTGTAATAACACAAACTATGTTTACTTTGCAATGTCTTGAGTTTGTCGGTGAAAGGAGAGTCACAGAAAGGAACTCTATATATATAACTTTTCAGGTAAAACAGTTTTGAAGTTATCTAGTAAATACTGTGGCTCTTTACGACTTTCAGGAGAGGAGAACTTCTACATCGACAAGAAATCCATCAGCCGGAGTAGAAAGGAGACAAAACAAGTCTTATAAAAAAAGAGATTGAGAGTGATAAAATGGAACAATACATATCAATTAAAGTGAACGTACTACAGAGGAAAATAGGGGAACACCATTCGAGAAATTATTCTATGGATACTAAAATATAAATGAAGTAATGAAGACCAGTAGTCTTGTGTAAGCGACACCATAGTGAATATAACACATGAAAATCAATATTCAATACTAAACTGGGGTCTGATATAGTCATCGAGTTCAGGCAAAAAATACTTAAAAGAACAATGCGAAATATTGATCTTGGTGATTCACATGCTTCACAGCTCTTTATAAAAATGAAAAGCTTAGTCGTTTAGCGAGGCGGCTATGCTTTTTTTTATTTTAATATTTCGTTCAATTCCTAACAAAAGTTTAGAATTCAAAGAGCATTTGCAAAATACGCGAGGTAGATATCACAGCACCAGCTACAATCCGGAGAATTATCAGAAATGCAACATTACGTTTGAATTGGAAAAAGGACTTTTTGAAACCTCTCATCCCGCGGTATCTGTTTTGAATTATCCAGTTATCTAACAGATCGCTAGTTCCTCTACGATATACAGAAGGAAATGAAAAGAAACAAATTAAATCAGTTACAGCTTAATAATTTACTCTGGGTACCGATCTCTGGAATTTGGCTTTTGATGAGGCCTTTAGTAGAATAAAGCAAAGATTTGCACATGTCGTAGGACACCCAAAAAATTCAGCAGTGATCACACCAGCGAGAAGCCTGGACAATTTTAAAAGGGAGCAAAATAAAATTATAATAAGAACTCAAAACTAGCTTGAGGACCTCGAAGAAAGAAAAAATTACATTTCAATAAAAAATTGCGCTTTGCCATCTTATGAATCGAAAAAGATAAACTAGTCGCACATTGTTGAGGTTTTGAACAGCGATGTAGGGGATGTTTATAGCAAGTTGTAGACGGCAAGGATAAATTTTTTTACAAACATAATTCACTGAAGCCTAACGTGAAGTACATGAGAGACAGCTATGAAATATTTAACAAGCAATTAAACATTTCTGGTAGTTGCTAGAAGGACGAGAATTTGTGAATATTCTGCAAACATAGGCCAAAAACCACTTTAACTCGCATTCAAGCAGAAGTTATTTAGTGCAAGTCTCAAGCCAGTTTAAAACAGACACAGACATATACGCAATAAACCAAACAGAAATATCTGCGGTCGCATTGTGTAGCAGAGAAATTTTTATAAAAAAAAGAAAAAAAAACCGGAATAAAAACTACCGAAGCGACAAGAAAACAATTTGCACGTATTCCTCTTGAGTTCAGCGCAAACCTGATATCATTACTTATCGCTTTGGCCGTAAAGTTTGCTTTTCTAAAAATTGGCAGACAGAAAAAACAACATCTGTCATAATTTGCCGAGGCAGGTTTTTTTCCATTCTGTCGTTGGTTAATAAAAGTACTCGAATCGGATATGCATTATTGTACCTGTTATTTCTTTTTGCAAGAAGGTGATACGCACAACTCAATTTTAAAACATAGCGAAAGATTTTTCTAGTTGATGTTCTATAGTTATTTAAATTTGTATTTCAAATAGTTCCCGTTTTTCTGCTATTTAGTTGCAGCAAAAGTATAGCAGTATTATGACATGCAATCATGAAAAATTTGGCTGTTAAAAATAGTTCCGATTGATAGAAAGTAATATTCGCCCTTATTGTCTTTGGCGTTTTCGCGGCAAAAGTTGGCGTTTTTTTTAAATGCTACCGTGGTTGGCGAAAAACGCCAATAAATACGACAATTTTCAAATCTATTACAAAAACCATATCGTGTTTGGCGTATTGGCCTGTCAAATGTACAAAATTTTGTTGTTAAAAAAATTGATCACGACGTTATTAAATTTAATTTAAATGGAGTCAAGCAAAATGTAAGTATGCAAAAAATTAAACATTATTGACATGTAAATTTCTTTTACATAGAATAAAGATTACAACTGCCGCACAATTTGCAATATTACGTATATTCATTGTTTTGTGTGTGAGTGTAGAAAAAGGGAAAGATATAGAGATAATTACAGCGCCAGCAATCCAGAAAAGCATAATACTTATATGTAGATATGAGAGTACAAATATATAGTGCAAATGTGTTAATAATTAACCAATTCTATGTTGATATATATACATATATATATATGTGTTCATGAATACGTATGTACTTAATAAAATTAAATTACAGAACTGTCTGCGATACTATCCATTTTTGTTATTTCCGTTTATTTTCCTCTCCTTATAAGTTTTGATCTGAGTTAAATTAAAAATTCAGTTTTGATTAAATAATATTAAGTGTTAAAATTTTATACAAATATTAAATTATATCAGTTAGATTTAATTGTTTGTTATGAAGTTTAAAAGTAATTTATCCATTTCGTCACGGAAAGTTAGCATCAATTTGTTCAAGTGTTGGGAACACGTCTAGACCGCAGCAATTATATTTAAATTGTTTACATTGCGCGTTATTTCAGTGGGATTGTGTGTGAGTCTAATGTACGAGTATTTTTGCAAAATAATAAAGGCAAAATAATAAGGTAAGTTCACTTTTTTATTCAAAAAAAACCTTTTATACGACTACTTACATATGCGGCGAGTTAACGCCACACAAACACATAAATTATATACATACTTTTGTAATCATTGGTTAACGTCACACAAACACATATATTATATACATACTTTTATAATCACTTTACCTAGTTAAGGGATGGTAACATCTTAAGGTAAAATATAAATTGTTAACCAATAAACATTAATGGCGTTTTCTTTTCTACATTAAAAATGTCGCCCTGTGAAAAGGAGCCTTTTTAAAATGCATTGCCCGCCCTGTGAAAGTGCAATTTTTTATACAATTTTCAATAGGCGATCCTGCCAGGAGTTAACATATGCGTTGTTACTCCAGTGAGCGGACCATAGTAAACCTTGTCGCAGCAAGGACACACAAACTATACGGGAAAAAAAGTACAAAAAAGACTCCTCCAAAGGACAAAAAAAACTTGTCGCAGCAAGGTCATAAATGACAAATAATTCCTCATAGAAGGAAAAGTATAAAAAATAATTCCTAATAAAAGGAAAAGTGAAAGAATAATTCCACATAGAAGGAAGGTAACAAAAAAATAAAAAATAATTCGTAAAAGTGTAAAAAATCATAGAAGGAAGGTAACAAAAAATAAAAAATAACTCGTAAAAGTGTGAAAAAAAATCATAGAAGGAAGGTAACAAAAAATAATTCGTAAAAGTGTAAAAAATCATAGAAAGAAACTAACAAATGAAAATATTATTCCTACTAAAAGGAATAGAAATAAATGGAACGCTTTAAAAAACAAAAAAGAGAACAACTATTCGACAAACAACGGCCATTCAAAATGGCAACCGGTGAAGAGCGTATTGCTGCCCTTACCGCAAGGCTCAGCGAGATGGAACGATATTGAAATTATAAATTAACAGAGAAAATAGAAAAAAGTTCATCTCATGACACAACATTGGTCCAATACAAAGATGTAATGACAAACTATGGAACGTCAGCAGAAATATCCTTAGAAATATTCAAAGCCTTGCCATATTTGATGGTAACCAAACAGAATATAGAGCTTGGAGGAATGATGCCTCTAGACTGATGAGTGGCATCGAACAATTCAAAGGATCCAGTCGTTATTCGGAAGCGCTGTCCATTTTGAAGTCCAAAATCAGGGGAAAAGCGACAGACATTCTGACAAATAATAACACCCCATTTAATTTTGAGGCAATAAGAAACAGATTAGACTACACTTATGCTGATATGCGACCTCTATATGTTCTTCAAGAAAAAATGAGAAGGATTACACAAAATAAACTTTCATTGTCGGAATACCATGACAAAATAAATCAGGTATTGAACTTAGTCACATCCAAAATATCAATTTCTGGTGAACAGATTACCGCGATTGAAGCAATGATAAGAAACGTCAACGATGAAGCAGTCCGCGTATTTATCGCAGGGACTTCCAATACATTCATCAGATCAACGCTACACGCAAACAATCTGAATGACTTGGAACATGCATACGCCGTAGCCAGGAAAATTGAGCACGACAACTATCATCAAAATTTACGCTTATCATACGACAACGGAATGAAACCACCACCGTATGATCAGCCTCAACAAAAGCCACAATACCATAATATGCATCATACTAGACGTCCAAACTATGCACCACAGAGGATATGGCCACAACAAAATTTTAGACAACCAAATTATAATCAACAACATAGGCCAGTTCCAATGGAAACAGACTCTAGACAGATCATACAACCACATAAAAGAAACAACTTTCAACAGAACAACCAACCCTTCACAAACAACCAGCCCTGGAAAAGAACACACAGTGGAAACTACCAACAAAAAATCAACCGATCACAACAACAAGAAGTTGACAACTCTAGCACATATGTCGAAGCAGAACAAAAGGTAAATAATTTAAGATTAGATAATTTAAACTAAGAAGCTGGTTGCCCCATCTCACATTAACCAGTGAAATAACAAACAAAAAATACGAAATCTTAGTTGATACTGGAGCAACCCATAATTACGTAGATGTTAAATGTGATTCCTCAGATAGCATAAAAATTAGACCAGTTCAAATGAAAACCATACATGGTTATACAATAATAAATACTAAAAGAATAATTAAAATAATGAATAGGGAAATAACCTTTTTTGAATTAGAAAATATAGAATCTTTTGACATGATCCTGGGTTTAGAAGGATTAAGAATATTAAATGCGAATGTGAATCTTAGGGGCATGACCTTAATCACCATGAGCAGTGATAGTCAGCCTAAGTTAAATTATATTGTAAGTGAAGAAAAGTATAAACAAGAAATTGATCAATTAACAAGGGAAAATAATGGCATTGGACCACTACCCTTTACAACGACAGAACGAAGACCCAATATGGACAAAACAGTACCCATATCCCATAGCGGATAATGATTTTGTTAATAGGGAAATTAAGACATTATTATACGAAGGAATAGCCATACAACTCTCCGATATGGACAGTCTCTAAAAAGGGTATGGACGAAGAAGGAAAACCAAAAAAACGAATGGTTATAAATTTCCAGAAATTAAATGCCAATACAATTACGGATAGATACTTTATTCCAGATGTAAACATGACAATATAAAATCTAGGTAAGGCCAAATATTTTACCACTTTAGATCTAGAATCCGGCTTTCACCAGATAAGAATCTTTGAAAAAGGTAGGGGAAAAACAGCCTTCTGTGTCAATGGTGTGAAATACGAATTTGTTCGAATGCCATTCGGGTTAAAGAACGCACCCTCAATTTTTCGGAGGTGTGTAAATGATATACTCAGGGCATTCATAGAAAAATTTGCATACGTATATATAGATGATGTGCTTATATGCTCCTCTTCTCCTGAAGAACATATGGAGCACATCAGAATAATAATTGATGCACTAAATAAAGCCACATTGAAAATCTCCGAGGAAAAATCTAAATTTTTCCAAACAGAAGTGGAATACTTAGGTCACATAATCAAGTACAATAGTATCACAACCAACCCTGAGAAAGTACAAGCGATAGATAATTACCCAATCCCTAAAACCTTGACGGAATTGAGAGGATTTTTGGGAATGACAGGTTATTACAGAAAATTTATTAAAGGATACGCCAGTGTAGCCAAACCATTAACAGTACACTTAAGAGGAGACAACGGACAAGTAGGAAAAAACAAGAGCAAAAGCACTGTCATAAATCTTGACCAGCAAGCATTAAAAGCTATAGATAACTTGAAAACTTGCTTGAAAGAAGAAGTAGAACTTTACCAACCAGATTACTTCAAACCTTTTGAACTAACGACTGATGCATCGAACTACTTGGAGCAGGTCTTAGTCTAAATAAAAATCCAATATTTTTCTTGTCACGCACTCTAAGTAAAACAGAAGAAAACTACAGCACTAATGAAAAAGAACTCTTCGCAATTATTTGGTCTCTGCAAAAACTTAGAAATTATATTTATGGGGTAGCCGACTTAACTATTTACACCAATCAGCAGTCCTTAACATTCGCAATATCTGAAAAAAACCCAAATACCAAGTTAATGAGATGGAAAAATATAATCGAAGACTTTGGAGCAAAATTGGTATACAAGCCAGGCCATCTAAATGTCGTAGCCGACGCACTCTCAAGACAGCAAGTAAACTCATCAACAATTAACACAGTTCACTCATCTGCAAGTTCACCCACAAACCCTATTAAAATTGTATCAGAACCCTTATTCGGTTCAAGTTGAATTGATACCAAATGCAGATACTAGTACTACAAAAACACACACAGTTTTTACAAATAAAACTCGATATGAGGTACATTTCATAGATGAGGAAATTTTAATCAGTGAATTAAAAAAAATATTGAACCCAAAGAAATTAACCGCGATACACACAAATTACGAAGCCATGCATACTTTCGGTAAGAAAATAACGGAAGTATTCAACGGAATGAACTTTGTTTTCACTCCCAAAAAACTACAAGATATCACCGAAAAAAAGGAACAAATAAAAATAATTAAAGAAACTTATGATAGAGCACATGGAGGATATAAAAATAATAATTTCCATTATTTCATTTAATGGTTAAGCTTCGTTTTGTTCCCAAAAGGTACACTTATTAAAGCTAAATGTGTATATAGATGTATGCATATCTTTGCGATAGCAGTCGTGATTGTTCCTATTATTTTTTTGAACTCTTACATGCATATTACGCCCAATTGATTTTAAGGCTGTTCCAATTTTGCTACATTGCCACCGTGAATATCCACAATTGTCGAAGCACCCTAACGTCTATGTTCCGTACATTCTAAATTTTTTAATAGAGTTTAGCTAATTGGAAAATGAAATTGAGTATAATTTATTGTTATGTATGTAAATTGCAGTCCCTAATTTAATGGCGTTTTCTTTTCTACATTAAAAAGGTCGCCCTGTGAAAAGGTGCCTTTTTAAAAAGTTTTGCCCGCCCTGTGAAAGTGCAATTTTTTATATAACGAGAAAGAACACAAATTAGAAAAAAGGGCAATGCCTTTTTTCAGCTGATAAACAAACATTTTCTGTATATTTTATGAAATGTGCAAACAAAAATGCTCAGTTGCTAGGTTCATCTGCTTGAGAAAACAAATATTTTTTTTTTAATATCTCATACAAATAAGCTGCCGCATAGTGTTTTGTTTGTTTTATACGATACAAAATATAAAAATAATTATTAAAATCTAATTTTCTGACTCTTTCAATTCAAAAGACTTTTTTTGAATATTTTCTGGTAACGCTGTGCAAGAATAAAAACCATGTGTTTTACAAGGCAATTTCTGCCCTCTTGATTTGTTCAGGGCAAAAGTGCAATGCCTTTTGCACTGCAAAAGGGCAACGTTTTTTAGAAAAGAACACGCAACCCTTTCACAGGGCAACGCATTTTCGAGAAAAGAACACAAAATTGCCCTCCCTGCGGGTAGTGTTGCCTTTTTTGTAGAAAAGAAAACGCCGTAAGAGTTTATTAACAAAGCCACCTTCATTGCCTATGTGTATACTCAAACATATAAACACATATAAACTTAAAAGTACTGCACGAGTGGCAGGCGGCCTTTTTTTCTGCTATAACTTTACACAATGTACTCTTCGCACATACATACATATACATATGTGTACTATAAATTTACTTACATATTTATTTAATATCTTTAGTGGAAAATCCTTAAGAATTGTTAGGTTTCGTTTTGTTCCTAAAGATAAACTTATTAATAATGATTATTATAAAAAATATTGAAAGCGATTGCAAGTATTGTTAGTTAATTTAGTATTATATGTATGAAATACTTCTAAAAAAAATATATATATATATATGGATGTATGCTACATTTAAAATCGTGTCTCGTTCTGAATTGGTTTTGATTTTACAAGCGATGATACAACCGTGGTGTCACCATTCTGTGGTAAATTTTGTGTAACATCGGTTGTTTTTAAATGCGATTTCCCATCATCTAATAGACTAGCAGCAGCACTGCCATTGCTGCCATTCCTTTTTTGATATTTTTGTGTCGTAGGATCTTCATCTATATAAATCATATCAACTGGTAGTTGTAGAGGATTTTGTTTGTGGAAGTGTTCTGACTGTTGGTTATTGGTTTCCTGAGATATTTGTGTATAATTACTGTAGACATGGTTTAATAAATGACTACTATAACGAGGATATATGCCTGTAACATGGGGTATATTAGCGGTGCGTGGACTACGTAAGCTGTGCAGGCTATGCATTGAACGTCGCTCACTCAAATCTTCCAATGTAGAACGAAATGCGCGAATTACGCGTAACTGCAACAACAAAATATGAAAATAACGAGCAAAAAACAAAAAAAAAAAAACAAAAAGAAATTAAAACATAACGAACAAGTTAAATAATTTGTATTATTCAAAACAAAATAATAATGCAATTAAAATAGTAATAATTTTCAAATTACAATTACAACTACTTTTATCAAGCAAATAATAAATAAATTGCATAATAAATAAAATAATATAAAATAAAATAAAAATAAATAATAAAGACAAGTAGCAGTATTATTATTATTTAATAATAATTTACATATTTTAAATATAAATTGCATAAAAAATTCGCACAGAAACAAAAAAAGCATATCCGTTCTCGTGTCTGTAACTATCGTTTTATCGATTTATACGATAAAAATGTGTTTGCTCTTAAGTTAGAAAGAAGCAAAAATAATTAATTTTTTCCAATAATTTAATATTTGCTTTCAAAAAAAAGCAGAAAAATAACAAGAGGTGTAGAAAACGATTTCTTTTTAATTAACTTAGAGAAGCTTTATAAGTAAAAAAATAAACTTCTGATAGTTTGTTTCAAGGAACTACTACATGTCACAATACGAATGAACATAATACTATGCTATTACACGATCATGACAAAAATCAATATACAAGAAAATACTCTACGGGGACTCTCATAGATTTTATTTAATTTCATTTCATTTCAAAAAAGTGGACTCTAAACAAGCCCTCTTTACTCTCTACTTACAAAAAAATAAATAAATTTGCACTTTGTTTAACAGACTTGCTATTACACAAGTATCAAATATCAAAAGTTGAGAAATACAAGTACACTGATATGCAATCCCACCATGTTCACATACTAAAATATGATCTTTAACATATGCAAATTAAGTGACAGATAGGTTCCACAGAGTACTTTATAAGCCAGTTAAAGGTATGAGCTACTTATGATTTTAAATTATGTGCAGCCATAGTGGGTAGAGACAAAGAAAAGCTTCAATGTTTGAAAACTTATGTTTTTAACTTGAGTACTAGATAGTTCCATGAGTCCGGTTTCCTTATTAATCTTATTACTTTTAAGACAATGTTGAAGAGTTTAGTTAAGGCTAAACTATATGGTGCATTCTTATGAGAGAGAGAGAAAGAGACGATATGAAAGCAAGAGGGTCATATCGTCGTGTAGCGTCAATACTGAATGTATAAGCGATAGAAATTTAACAATAAGAAAACTATGCTGTAAACACCAACAATATATAGTTTGAAATTTAGGTTTTGCTACAAGGCTCACATTGTCTCAACACAGCGTAAGCCAACTTTAGATAACATCAAAATTGAATTATTACTATGCTGAAAACTTCATTTTTATCAATTTTAATTTTCTTCTCATCAATCACGTAAATACTTTGTACAAAATTTCAAACTAGATGTGCAATAAAGATGTCGAGGGGAAAAACAGTTTGAAAGCCCAAATTAAATTTGTATATTCAAATTAATTCCACACTATCAAAACAGGAGAGTTAATTAATCCCTCCTGAGTAGACTACAACTAGTTCTTTTAGGATTTAAATTTTTATTTATTTGCATTTTAATATAAAAATTGAACTTGAGCAATAAATTGAACTATAATAAAACACTATTTGCTGACTGCAAATAGTGTTTTTAGTTGGATAATCATTTCATATTTAGAACACAATGAATTATTTCCATATTATTAATATCAAAAAAAAGAGAACGTAACAAATAAACAGTTGCACATGCATGGAAGCTGTTGCCGTCAAAAAAGAAAGACAAGAAACTTACCTTTTAAATTTGCGTACTTTTTAAATTGATACGCGCAAGAATTCAATTATTTCACGTAGAAGAATTTTATATTTCGATGAACTGGTAAACTTTACATAACTAAAATATGTATTTAAAAAAAATACTTTTTATATCAACTCATTTCGCCACTAATGTCATCTTATCGAAGCATTAAAGAAATCGCATCAATCGGCCGAGTGAATAAAAAGGTAGCTCAAGCTTATTCTAGTAATTTTGCAGTTTTTACTAGTTTTAAGGTGAATAAAAAATTAAGCTAACTAGTAAAAGCTATTTTTTCCAGTGTTGGCTTAAAAAAGGTGTGAATAAAAAGTAGTAAATGCTTAAAATCAGAAGTTTATTCTTTGATTTTTGTAAGCAGCTGGTTGAGGTGCTGGAATCTTGTGTTTTTCTGCATTATATTGATAAAAGTGTATTTTTGTATATTTTAATTTAAATATAAATATGGCAGTTTTTATGCGCGTTGCTGTTTTAACGGCTGGCAGCTGAGATTTTTTAAATAAAACTTTGTAAGTTTTGAGTATTTGGAAAAAACTACCACTGCCTTTATCACCCATATTTTATTATGTGTTTATAATTTAAGAAATAATTTTAAGTATGTATTTAATTTATGGTTATTATTTACGAAAGATATGTATTTGGTTGATTTTAAAACTGTTTTTAAATAATAACAAATGTCATTATACACTATGTTGAATTTTATAATTTACTGCGTAAATATCTTTTGGGGGTATTTATTTTGTTATTTAGGAAATACATTTAAATTGAATCCATATATGGACCGAATGCATATTCAAACAATTTTTATGCTAAAACTAGTTGAAAATAGCATAACTATTTCATATTTTTCACTTGCGAGCAAAATATCAAAATCCTGATTAAATTAAAAATGAAAACTTTCAATATTTTAAGTATTTCTGAACACTTAAGTACATTTTTAAAAAAACTTTGTTCGATACTGAGTAGTTATGTTCCAGAAAAGGCAACAAATTATATTTAATTTTCAAACTTTCTATTTTGCAGAGGTATAGGATCGCTGTTCATTTTGAACTGTAACAGCAAAACTAATTTTGAAAAAGCCTTCTGATTTAAAAATAAGACTAATTATTTAATGTTAAAATATATTTACAAATCATGCATTTAAATTCCGTAAACAATATGCCGGTATTTAAAAGCAAAGAAAGTGGGAACTCCTAAATAATTTCTGCCAGCTGTTAATTTTTCCAGCTTTTGGTACCGCTTTTCAGTACTCGGTATGTAGCAGTAGCAAAGATTTATTCACACATTTCCTAGGTTTAACTATCAGCTTTAGCTAGTACTGAAAAGAGAGTGCTAGTGCTACTACTTAGAACTATGTAGTATAAACTACCTTTTTATTCCCTCGGCCCAATGTTGGAATTTGCGGCAATTTACCTATGTCACATTTGACGTTATTGCGTATTTTAATTTAAGCGATGTCATATCAAGTCATGTTGGCATAATGCCACATTATTCTAAAAGAGTTGTTTTTGTGTTTCAACCAAAATTTCATATAACAATGTCTTAATTATTAATAATAATGCATGGAGGATGTGTTTAAGGAATCTGCTAAGGGAATTAGCAGAACAGTTCTGTCTATACGTGATATATATAAATATACATGTATATATATATATATATATATATATATATATATATATATATTCTGCTAATTCCCTTATAAAACGAAATGAACTTTACCCCAACAGAAAAAATATTTATATACATATGTGCATATAATTTTAAACATTGCCAAATATCGCATTAAAAGTTTACATTGGAGGAACATTGTTACATTAGTTTCACAATAAATAAACATAAAAAACTATTTTTAAGCCCCGCTAAAAACAAAGCCTAATAAGATTTAAGCCACATTAATTTTGTTTTCAGCATAGAATTAGTTTTTTGTCGATAATGTAATAAAATGAAAGATATTTCAACAGTAAAATATTCGCATTTTACGGAAACCTTAAGTGGAATCAACATGTTACAAATAGTACACCAAAAATATCTCCTGCCCGGTGTTTAAGAACAAATTTGATGAAGAAACCAAATTTTTAATATTTCTGGATACAGTTCACAGTCATATTATCTATCTGGCATTGATATGCAAAACACTTGTATTTCAAAAGCAGCAGATATAAACTTTCAAACAAAAACTTTAAAAAGAAGAGTTTTGAAGATAAAGCTCCAAAATGAACGTAAAAAAGTGTAGCAAATCTGCCAAACCAATCTCCAACTGTTCTTTTATACAATCATGTTTTCACCCACGTCATAACAATCTATGGCCTTTATAAATTTACACTACTATTTTACTTTTACAAATGAATCAGTAATACGGGGTATCATGGGTTTTCTTTTACTGTCAGAAACAACAAAACAATAAGTGGATTGATTACTCTAGACGCCAGCAATATAACAATTTCTTTAACAATATTAATCTTGAAACGAGACTGTTTTTGTTGAATTCTACTTTAAGAAAAATTTTAATTCAAAATGCTAATGAACTTCTATTATAATCATTATATAATCTATATTTGAAAAAATGCATAAGATTTGGGTACCAGCTCACCTTTTTCTAATATAATATAATTTACAATATAGCTGTAAATGCCAATTTGTCGCTGAGGAGACAGCTTAATTCTTTTCAGTACATATTTTTAATAAAGCAAAAGAAAAGCGTAACGAACGTGTGGCAAGGTTTACCAGCACCACACATAGAGCAAAATGGCAAAATGTTACCTTGTTTTTTTCACTTCATAGCGACATTGCTTTTTGTTCCTTCGATGTAGCCAATTCCCAATATACACTAGACCTTGAGGGGTTTTGCGATGTAAAGGAACGCAAGCTAAGTGTAGACAGTAGAAAGACATGTTAGTTTTACCACAGCGATTCACGAGACGAATCGCAGCTACAGTTCTTGTTCGAACGGACAGTGGTATGCTGCTACGTTCGCTTGATTATGGCCGAATGTATCTTAAGACTGCAAAAATTACCATCTTTAAATAACTATCTCATTCGATAGTTAGCTAAACTAAGCTACATATGGAGATCTGAAAATTCTCTCACAGTGTATCACATGGACTAATTAATTTCAAATTAATTTCAGAGACGAACAGAGAAGTCTTACAAAGGTCACACTGTCACGAGGATACAAAATATTTAATACAATATTAATATCGCTGGTATGACAAACGCCATTATTTAATTTCCATCAGGCTTAGTCTTAGTCTCCAGAAAATCAAAAAAAATTAATACGATCAAAACCCGCATCCTAATCAAAGTGTATATTCTGTTTAAAAAGAACAACTGTTTCCAAATTTGAATTTGGATGGAAAATGTCAATGCAACCTAATATAATTACTTCACTTCAACAATCAGTCACGACTTTTAAATTTGTTAGCACTTCTTATTACATCTGTAATATATGTTAAATTTTTATATGTTGCACCAGTAAGCATATTTTTATATACGTTTGACATAAAAGTATCAATATCAAACTCGTAAAAAGTTCTCCCTTTCATTTATTAAAGAAAACAAAAACCACATATGGTAGATGTTTAAGTACTCTTATTGTACTTACTTGCATCTTGAGTACAGCATGGAATGAAAAAGTCCATATTTTTTATACCAAAAAACAAAACAAAACATTATAATTATTATCATTATTATCATTATTATAATTATTATTATAAGTGACGGTTGTTTAGACTAATTTCGACAATTTGTTTTTTATTGTGTCATAAGTACCTCATTTGCAAAAATTGAAGGATCAAGGGAACAGGCACAAAAAGCATTATATGTAATTTATATGATTCTGAGTGCTGGGAACTAGCAAATCAATGAACTGTATGATGATAGATATACATATGTAATTATTTATGAGTTAGTATACTACACAATTCGTGACATTGATTGGAATACAGTATACTTTAGTTATTGTAGTACGTACGGTTTTGGAAAGAATTGCAAATAGATTTTTCAGCTGTTCCTTGCGAGGAAAAAGTGGTAACAGTAGTAGTAGTAGGAATTGTAATATCTAGTAGTGGAAAGTAGTGGTATTAGTTGTATAATTATAGTTGAATTTGGCCCCACAGAATATTAATGCGATACGTATTAATAGTTAATTAATTTTCATTATGTAACTTTATAAATATATGTGTATATATGTGCTTATGGGTGTCTTACAAATAAGTTAGCAAATGCAGGTTCGCGCAGTATGCGCCGCGAAGAGGTGGTTGCAAAATTTCCCTGCTTTTGATTATTAATGACAAAACATACACATTTGCATTCACACTGAAATCGCAATTATGCATCACTTAAAACCTATTATTAGAACTGTTGATATTTGTACGCAATAAATTTATACTTTCGAAATAAATAACACTTTTAATATTAGCTTTTACTAATATGTTCCGGCTTACTTTCATTTTTAAAAAACTTCTTATATAAAAAAAATTAAAAAACAACCTTGCTTTTTTTATTTCTGAGTTATTTTCCACTCTTATTAATTTTATATAATTTGAAGTATACTTATGTTGAAATATATACATTTTTTTATTATTATTGTTGTTGTAATTTTTATTATTATTATTAATATTACACATCATGTATTGCAGGATTGCAAGTGACGATTGTTAAGACTAATTTAGACAATTTGTTTTTTAATTACTTCTTAAATAATTCATTTGCAAAATTGAAGGATCAAGGGATCAGGGATCAGGCACAAAAAGCATTATATGCAATTTACTAATAGAATGCTGAGAACCAGCTATGGGTAATTCATGCCATTGATTGGAATAAAGTATACTTTAGTTATTGTAGTACGTACGGTTTTAGAAAGAATTGCCAGCTGCGAACGCTTTTCACGTTACGAAAAAATGTAATAGCTATTTAGCAATGCATAATTGCGATTTCAGTTTGAATGCAAATGTGTATGTACATATATTTTGTAAAGCACGGAAATTTTACAATCGCCTTTTGGCAGTGAATACTGCGCGAAACTGGCGTTTGCCTCCTTTCCTGCGTTAGAGTTTTATACATTCTTATTCATATTATTTTTTTTAGTGATATAAAGTGCACACATTTAGTTTGTAGAAGATATACAAGCATATATTGAATTTTCATTCATTGCATTTATGATTTGCTTCTTTTTCGTCTATAAAGAATTTCAGTGTGAATTCAATACCAAATTTTTCTTTTAAAATTTATTAAAAACAGAGAGTTTGCTTACTGAATTTTATATTTAAGAAGATAGTTTGTAAATCGTTAGAAACCTTTAACCCTAGAAGATCATACTTATTTTTGTTGCGTAAAAGTCTTTTTTCGTCGAATCGACTACGGTTCTGTTAAAAAGGATATTAAGAATGTCCAAAGCATGAAGCAATTTTAAAACTCACTATTTTTTATAACTTTTTTTGTGTTTTGACGACATCAAACAAAAAAACATTTTTTTAATATATTATTTATTAATAAATTAAAATTTCACAGCTTAAGGCTCATTTAGCTTAAGGTACAAAACATAACTTGAAAAACATTTATAAAAATAAAAAACTGAAGAAAATAATTCAATAAATGCATTTATATCTTAAAACTAATACATAAGATAATTCAGATACAAAATCTCATAAGCGTCAGTCTTTAATTTGCACAAGAGGCACAAAGCTCTATTTTGTGTTCCCCACACAGGCTTTTACTACATTTGAAGCAGGACGATTTCGTCATTCGTCGCTTAAATGGTGGACAAAGAGCGCATATCTTTCGTTTCTTGTCTTTTGTTTCTTCAAACACATTGTTATTATTTTCTGTGCTATTCGGCAATATATTAGCAATGTTCGATTTCACAGATGTTCTCTGAAATTTTTCAATATCTTCATCACTTAATCCTCTTCTAGTACTCATTTTGCGGAAAAAGTGAAGCAACGAAGCAATAACTTAAATAAAAGTATATATTTTGCAATATAAAGACCCTATTCTAAATTCAAAAAGTCACATAGAGTTTCGACGACGCTAATAAGAAAAAAACGAACTTACCTACTACCTAGCAAGCCAAACACGCGCACACAGCAAGAATTTGTTGACTACTGATGCTGTACGAAAATTGAGCTTTAAAAATTGCAGCAAAGGGAAAAGAACACAAAAGAAAAAACACGCGTCGTCGATTCGACGAAGAATGACCTACTGACCTACTGTTAATGAAAAATAAATTCACACATGTACGAGTATGTAGCAGAATATCTTGAAGAAATGCTCATGCTCTAATGATATAAATCATCACGCTATAGAACACAAAATAATAGAATACCTGTACGTGTAGTTTTTTTTGAATTGATATTCCAATGCAACCAAATAAAGTAATAGTATGAAACCGGCTTAAAAAAAATATATATGTATGTATGTTAGAGACTTGCAAAAATTTCAATAGAAACAGAAATGTGCACATGCAATCTTTAATTGAATAATGATTGCTAACTCCCGTGTGCACCTACCTCTTTAGGATAATTCCGTTACAATATAATATAGCTTAACATAGCTAATAACATTTATAAAAATAAAAAACTGAAGAAAATAATTCAATAAATGCATTTATATCTTAAAACTAATACATAAGATAATTCAGATACAAAATCTCATAAGCGTCAGTCTTTAATTTGCACAAGAGGCACAAAGCTCTATTTTGTGTTCCCCACACAGGCTTTTACTACATTTGAAGCAGGACGATTTCGTCATTCGTCGCTTAAATGGTGGACAAAGAGCGCATATCTTTCGTTTCTTGTCTTTTGTTTCTTCAAACACATTGTTATTATTTTCTGTGCTATTCGGCAATATATTAGCAATGTTCGATTTCACAGATGTTCTCTGAAATTTTTCAATATCTTCATCACTTAATCCTCTTCTAGTACTCATTTTGCGGAAAAAGTGAAGCAACGAAGCAATAACTTAAATAAAAGTATATATTTTGCAATATAAAGACCCTATTCTAAATTCAAAAAGTCACATAGAGTTTCGACGACGCTAATAAGAAAAAAACGAACTTACCTACTACCTAGCAAGCCAAACACGCGCACACAGCAAGAATTTGTTGACTACTGATGCTGTACGAAAATTGAGCTTTAAAAATTGCAGCAAAGGGAAAAGAACACAAAAGAAAAAACACGCGTCGTCGATTCGACGAAGAATGACCTACTGACCTACTGTTAATGAAAAATAAATTCACACATGTACGAGTATGTAGCAGAATATCTTGAAGAAATGCTCATGCTCTAATGATATAAATCATCACGCTATAGAACACAAAATAATAGAATACCTGTACGTGTAGTTTTTTTTGAATTGATATTCCAATGCAACCAAATAAAGTAATAGTATGAAACCGGCTTAAAAAAAATATATATGTATGTATGTTAGAGACTTGCAAAAATTTCAATAGAAACAGAAATGTGCACATGCAATCTTTAATTGAATAATGATTGCTAACTCCCGTGTGCACCTACCTCTTTAGGATAATTCCGTTACAATATAATATAGCTTTCAGGATTGCCGCTCTGAGTTTATATTCCTATATATACATTGCTATGCAATATGTACCTGCATAAGAAGCCGTATATGCATCATATTCTTCTACACTACAAACACATAACAACACAAAAATTATATTCATTTAGTTGTTATACAAGTCTTAAGGCTCCATTACCGTACCGTTAAAATGTTCCGTAAAAGTAAATGTTAACTGCACTAATAGAATGCTCAAAAAGATACCACATGTTTTAGAGAAATCCCAAAATGTAAACATGAACAGTGTATATGGAAGATTTGTTTATCGGTTCGAATAAAATGATTTATGCGCCCAAAAGTTATTAAATTAAAATTTTAAAAACCACTAGCGTCAGTTCAAGGCATTCACGTAATTTATGACTATGTACAAGAAGTACGTAAATTATTTAACGCTGCAATAAATTTTATTTTAACATATTTTCCATTTTAATTTTTATACATATATTTTTGTAAGAAGAATTATTATTTTTATTATATGTATTTACTATTTCATTTATTCATTTACTTGATATTGCAATTAACACTGGCTGCTGAGGCCATCGCCTGCTATTTTATTTTGTATATATATTATTATTTTTTTATAATTAATAATATTATTATTATTTAGAAAACTCTGTTATTGGATGTATGTATGTAAATATGAACAAGGGAAAATGTTAAAAACATACCAAGGAAAAAACAAACATGAAATACGCTCGTAATGAAATGCAATATTCTACTATTTGAAACATTTATGGCTACTTGGCATTTCAGTTAACTGCGTTTTTGCATAAGCTGTGATTAGAATAAAAACGATCAGCTGACTGATGTCATGGTTCCACTTACGGTCGGTTAAGATAGGCCTTTAAATTGATGTACCACTATTTCATTTTTGTTAATATGCCTGGAATAAAATAATCGTTCATGACTTGTGTTTAGTGGCGTTTTCTTTTCTACAAAAAAAGGCAACACTACCCGCAGGGAGGGCAATTTTGTGTTCTTTTCTAAAAAATGTTGCCCTTTCGCAGGGCAAAGGCGTTGCACTTTTGCCCGGAGCAAATAACAGGGCAGAAATTGCCCCGTAAAACACATGGCTTTTATTCTTACACAGCGTTACCAGACAATGTTCAAAAGAAGCCTTTTGAATTGAAAGAGTCAGAAAATTAGATTTTAATAATTGTTTTTATATTTTGTATCGTATAAAACAAACAAAAGACCACTATGCGGCTGCTTATTTGTATGAGATATTAAAAAAAAATTTTGTTTTCTCAAGCAGATGAATTAGCAATCTGGCAACTGATCATTTTTGTATACACATTTCATAAAATATACAGAAAATGTTTGTTTATCAGCTGTTAAAAAAAGGTATTGCACTTTTTTCTAATTTGTGTTCTTTTCTCGTTATATAAAAAATTGCACTTTCACAGGGCGGGCAAAACATTTTAAAAAGGCACCTTTTCACAGGGCAAAATTTTTAATTTAGAAAAGAAAACGCCATAAGTGAATCATATGTTACTTTCTCGTTATTGGCTATGTTGTGTTTGTAAATGCTTGTTAAGATAACTTCAATGTACATGGCTCTGGTACACACATATACACACATGAACTGGTATGTACACACAATAATAAATATTTTGTTTTTTTTGGTATATTTATCCTGTTTTCTGTATTTTGATAAAATTGTGTTGAGATTATTCGCTTGCTTGGGCTATTTTTTTATTTTTTTTTTTGTAGTATTATTAACTGTTACATTTATGTGTTTGCATATTGAGAAGTTACGTTTTACACTTCAGTCTCTTGTATTGCATCCGCAAGCTTAAAAAGAGTAACAACAAAAAGATTAATTTTTGTCTAATAAAAATTATTTAAAATAATTTTTTCTATTTCACAAGTTGATTTTTCTACATAAATAACTATGTAAATATGTATACTATAGAGAGGGTTTTCCAATACATGTTTGTATATGTCAAATATTATATAAAATATAAATTTTTTGTTCAATTAAGTATTACAATAATATACATTTGTATTATTTCTCTTGCTTGTACAAATTATACACTAAAATTACTAAAATAAAAAAAAAAAACTATATAAATAATAAAATAACTGGCCACTTCAGATGATGTGTGTCTACGAAGACCGTTCGAATAAAATTCCTCAATTCAATATGAGCGAATTTTACTTCAGTAGTTACTATTATCGATTCGTAAATTACTTGTAATCGGTAATTAGTATTAAGAACATCTAAGTGATTTACTCTAAAATGAAATCTAAAGGAATAACCCATAGAAAACTTTTAACATGCTCTAGTCAATATTAATTTTAGAAATTCACCGCATTTAACTGTTAAAATAAAATGGTTGCACGCAATGTAAGTTTGTTCGATCCCTGGCGCCGACAGTCACTAATTAAAAAATGCTCGAGTGTACTAGTACTAGTCTTGGAGAAAGACTGCAGAAAAACAAATTATTATTATAATTAATTAATTAGCCTTCATATTCAATATACTCTGTATAAATAAAACCAGAAATCACATTTAACTGTCAACTGATGATGGCGGAACGTAGTAGCAAGCTTGTTTCTATTCTAGGAAATGTTTAACCTAGAGCGAAAAAATTTATTATTTACTCTTTTTGGCGTTTTGTCTCATGTGAAGTTCTTTCTGTACATAAAATACGGTGCGAATAATTAGACTAATAATAGTAACATCATTTACATTTAGTAAAAAAATTCATTTATTTTGAAATAATATAATATTTTAGTTTTCAGCAAAAAGTTTATTTCTTTCCCTTTAGTGAGGTTTATCAAGAAATAATTATTACAAAATTATTATAAGTAATCAGCCTTGCAGTAGAATCTGATTGCTGTCAGAATCAGAATTGAAATCGACGCAAATCTAAGAATTGATGTCAGAAATTGGTGTTATCGAATCTGATTTTATCGTTTTCTTACCACAAACAATCTAATTAGTTTTTAGATGTCAGGTTGCATACTTGTAAAGATATTATAATTTTTTAGGGATAATGCAAGAAAAAGGCCCACAATGTAATTAATATAGTTAATTTTAATTTTATTTTATTAAAATATTTGTCTACAATTTGATCATAAAAAAGGAAAACACAAAAAAAAAGCTACACAAAATGTAAATGTAAAATTTATGGTGAAGCATGAAAATATCACTATGGGCTACACAAAATGGACGCGGTGTAAACTGGCTCTCTCTGGCATGAGCTAGCCCAGTCTTTTTACACTGCTGAATCACCAACCAATGTAATGTAGCAACCACCGAAAATGACTTTTAAGCATTTCTGCAGTTAGCTCTACAATATTACGCGATGAAGCATCAGCAATATTAAATTTGTGCTCTTCATTGTTATATGCAAGATGTCTGCATGGAGTTAGTAAAACAGGTTGAAGTGGGTATCCACAATCTCCCATTACGGTTCAAATCCGATTGCCAATTTCGTATTTTTCAAAAAAAAAAATGTGTGGAACATAATCATTGACACTTGAACCGAAATAACGTGTGCTCGATAAAACATATTCTCGAATAAGAATGGATATAAGTTTTTTGTCAAATATTTACCGGTCTATATTTACTATCATAGCTTTCAGACTAAAATAGCCTTGCCTGTTAAAATGCAAATGCTATGCACCCGATGTTGGAAGGGGTTTTTCCACATAAATCTTTTTTTTTCATTGTCATCCACTTTAAGTTTGATCCGATGAGGGTATAAATGCCTTTGAAAGATTTCTAGTACTTCAGCCTAAAACTAACTTCAGAATCGTTTCCTACTGACTTTGCAACGCCACTCCTAGCTAAAGCATACACGAAATAATTGATGGAGGCAAGTGAAGCTGAATAGTGTTAATCAACATTTGGAATGCACCAATAAAAAAAAGAAAGAAAATGTTGACAAAAATATTTCCAAAAAAATATGTATGTAAAATTAGAACAGGTGATTCGATTATGAGTTTTGTTGAATTTCGAATCGAAGCAAAATCCACGCAGTTTTATGACACCAATTGAAATCAAAGTGGGTTTTGAATTCTGATAAATGGCAATTCTGACTGGGATTCCACAACACTTACAATATTTATATTATTATTGTATTTATAATACTTATTATTTGCATATATATATATTTTTATATTATATACTATATTGATATTATATATATTTATATATTATTTATTATTATAAATTTATTATAAATAATAGTTCTACGAAGCTCACCAAAGCATGGTTAAATATTTAAACATAAAAATAAGAAGGAAATAATCCCTTTGCTCAAAACTAAAAATGAGACTATTGTTAAACTATAGATTGATAAATATAGAATTAAAATATACTATGTAATTCTATATTCTTCAACTTTTAGTTTTATAATCATCGTGTAATACCAATATATTTCCTACATTTCATGGGCTTCTTCAGTGGCATAACATAGAAGACAGCACATACATATGTGCACATGATCGCAGTGGTAGGTTCGAAGTAATTTTAATTTATACAATTTTTGCTACTTTGAATTCGCTGAAAAAGCTCACCGAAAAAAAGGACCAATTGATCGCATAAAAAAAATTATATGTAAATGGATTTATAAAAAATAGTTTCGAATATTACATACTCGTAATGTGAGAATTCGCTGACATAAGTGTGGATTAAGCATTGTTGGGTTGTTTGAATTCAGGTTAAAAAATTGATACGGAGAAAGGTTCAGGCCAGAACTTTTCTTGTTAACAATCAATCTCTATCTATTCTATTCTTTTTTTTTCTTACATTCTATTTATACTATTTATAAATGTGTTGTGTAGTGCTATTCATTATGAAGCAATATACATACTATATTACTATACATTTTGGGAGTTGCATTATTTGGTTTTATTTTGTATGTTGTATTGGGTTAAATCGTATCAAATGGTCTGTGTGTTGTAATAGGTGAATTGTGCATTGTTAATAGTTTTTAGCTGTGTAATTGGGTTCTGGTTTTACAATTTTAACTTATTATTGCTATTTTCTTAAAGCTATTTTCTTATAGTTCTAACATATTTATATGTGTTATTATTCTTAAATTGGTAATACTATGTTTATTCCCTTTCTTATTCCTATTGCTATTTTTTTTTTTTTTTGTATTCCAATTTTATGTATACTGCTAATTTATATGGTATGGTATTTTATATTGTATTCTTATTGTATGTCTAATGTTATTTTATATGGTATGGCTATAGCTACGTTTTAAGCTAATTTTAGCCTATTCTTATGTACAGTTATGTCCTTGTTGTTTATTTTCATTTTGAAATTGTCTCTATCATCAGTTTCTAGTATTTTATACGGTCCACTGAAAATGCTGTCTAATTTGTGGTTATTCTCATTTTTGAGATATACCATATCGTTTTCTTTTATATTTTACGATTTTGCTTTTCTATCATAAAATTTCTTTGAGTTTTCTTTTGCTTTCTGTAACAGAGTTGTTGCTCGTTGTTGCGATGTCTGGAGTTTGAATCTTAGTTCGGCTTTGTAATCGTCTCTGTTGTATATTGGATCTATTTTCCCATTTAGAATGAAATCATAAGGTTTTGCTATTTTCCCATATACTAGTTCAAATGGTGTATAACCGTGGGTTATAGATGGTGTCGTATTGTAACAATACGTGAAGTATTTAAGCCAGTGATTCCAGTCTAACTTGTCTGATGCTATATATGATCTTATGTATTCATTAAATGTTCTATGTGATCTTTCTATTGTTCCTAGTGTTTGGTGGTGATAGGCTGTGCATGTCTTGTTTTCTATTTGTAAGAGTTTGCAGATTTCTTCTAGAATTTGATTTTTGTATTCTGTTCCCATGTCCGTAAGGATTTGTTGTACTGGTCCATGGATTAATATACAATTTTCTACTATTGCTTGCGCTACTATTTTTGCTGATTTATTAGGGATTGTTATTGTTATTAGAAATTTTGATAGATCGCAAATTATTGTTAGTGCATATTCATTTACGTTAAATGATTTTGGTAGTGGTCCTATTTTATCAATCTGTACGATGTCGAATGCTTTTGCTGGTGTAGGTGTCGTAATTAGTGGTTCTATATTGGTTAGTCCAAATTTATTCTGTTTGCATTTAATACAATTTTAAACATATGTTTTCACGTCTGAAATCATATTTTTCCAGTAGAAATGTCGTTTGATTTTTGAGAGTAGACGTCTTACTCCTATGTGTCCTCCGAATATCGGGTCATCGTGATGTTTTTGTAGTATTTCTAGTTTTTGTGAAGCTGAGGTGACTTCCATTAATTTTGGTGTTATTGCTATCGTTACCTTTTTTAGTATTTTATTGTCTGTTTTCTTAAATTCTTCAATGTCGATGTATTTAAATAGTTTATCATTAATCGCGATTTTCATGCTTTTAGAATGCCTATTGCCAACTATTTTTTCAAGTTTGAGAAACAATTGATCTAGTTCAATCTTCCGATTAGCAATGAATTCTTTAGCGTTTTGCGTAAATACTCTACGTTTTCCTTGGAATAACGTAAATTGTTATTATTTCCTTTGTCATTATTTCCTTTATTTTCATTATTTTCCTTATATTCATTATTTCCTTTATTTTCATTATTGGTGCACCTTTTCGTCATTAGTTTTAGGCATGGTAACTTTTTAACCTCATTTGTCGTGAGTGTGTTATAGACTTGTTGTCTTCTTATTTGGTTTTCACGAATTTTGTTTGCTTCATGATATTCATTTTTACTTTTTGATCTTGTCGTTATTTGTATTAGTGCAGAATTTTCTTCTTTTACCTGCTTGATTTGCCCAAAATCAATGCGAGATAATGCATCTGCTCCGCAATTATCTTTTCCTTTTATATACTTTATTTCGAAATCAAATTCCTCTAGATCCAATCTCATTCTAATTAGTTTTGATGAGGGGTTTTTTAATACAAATAAATATGTAAGTAGTTTATGGTCACTTTTTATCAGAAATTTTGTTCCATAAATGTAAGGTTTGAAAAAATTTACTGCCCAGTGAATCGCTGTTAACTCCTGTTCTATCACTGATTTGTTGGCTTCTCCTTTTGAAAATGTTTTGGCGCATATGCTATTGGTAATTGTGTGCCGTTATGATTTTGACTCAATATTGCACCGCAAGCCACCTTACTTGCGTCAGTAGTGATACAGAACGGTTTATTGAAATCTGGGTATTGTAGTATTTTGGGTGAGATCAGTGATTGTTTTAGATAATTAAATGCGTGTTCGCATTGTTGTGTCCATATGAATGTTGACTTTTTTCTCGTCAATTTTTTTATGTGTTGTGCATGGTGTGAGAAAATTGGAATGAAGCGTCTATAATAGTTTAAGAATGCTATGAATCTTTTGCATTCTTCTGCGTTTGTAGGCATTGGGTATGATTGTATTTTTTCGAATTTGGAGTCATCCGGTAGGATTCGTTTGTTTGTACATTTATGCCTTAAAAATGTTGTCTGTGAGTCAAAAAATTTGCATTTATGAAGCTTTAAATTTGTGTGTCTGCATATTTCGAAAACTGATTTTAGATTTGTAAGCATATGTTTCTCGGAACATCCTATTACGATGAGATCGTCCATATATACGAACGCTTTTCCTGGTCGTAAACCTGTGAAGGCTATATTCATCATTCTTTGAAATGAATTCGGAGCGATTTTCAATCCGAATGGTAAACATTTGAATTGAAACGAACCTTGTTCTGTTGAAAAGGATGTTATGTGTCTTGATTTTTCTTCTAACTGTATTTGGTGAAATCCGGATGTCATATCTAAATAGCAAAAATATTTTGCTCGTCCTAGTTGATCTATGATTTCATCAATTTTTGGTAAGGGGTATTTATCTGATGCTAATTTGTTATTGGCCTGTCTATAATCTATGACTAGTCTCCATTTGTTTTCTGTTGAGTTTGGTAATGATTTCTTTGGGACTAGGAGTATCGGGATGTTGTATTCTGAGAATGATGGTTCTATTTTGTTGTCCTTAATCAATTTATCTATATGCTTATTTATTTCGGGCTTTTGGTTATGCGGTAATCTATAGTTTTTAATGTAAACTGGTGTTTTATCCTTCAGATGTAGTTTTTGTTTGTAGAAGTTATTGACTGTGCACGCATCGCTTTCAAGTGCGAATATGTCCGTGTATTTTGAAATTAGTTGTGTTAATTTTTTTCTGTTTTGTAATGGGGAATTTCTTTTTATTTTGTTTAGTATTATTTTGTCTCTTTCTGTGTTATTGTTGTCTTTTAGTATGTTGACGATGTTGTAATCGTCTAAGCTTTCGAATATAATTTTGGGTTGCTTTATTATTGAATCCTTCTGTGTTGTATTAGTTATCTGGACGTAAGGGTTTTTTACGTTAACCACTGTGTTTGCTATAAAAATTCCTTCTTGTAATTCTTGACTGGGTATTAGAACTTCGTTTTCAGTGCTCTCAATTTTTATTTTTCTTATCACTTCTGCTCTTGCCGGTAGGAAAATGTGTGTTTTTTTTTTGGGGGAATCTAAAATTTCTATTTCTAAATTGATTTCCATATCATTTGGTCCTATTATTAATTTGCTTGGACCTGAATTCTGATAATCTAACATACAGTTGAACTTTTTTATGAAGTCGAAACCAACTATACCGTCGCAGGGTATAGGGAATGATTTATTTACAATATGAAAATTGTGAGTTAGCTCATTATTTTTATGTATATTTTGGCCTTTGTTGTGCCAAGTGTTTTAAGTGTACCGTTCCCTATTCCTTTTAGGTTAAGTATGTCATTCATGTTGACTATTGGGTTACTGTCTATTGTGCTTTTCACAAGACTTATGTCTGAACCTGTATCTAGTAACAATATTAGTGGTGTTTTATTTAATGAGAATTCGATTTCGATGTAATTGCTTAAGGAGAGATTAATTTGTAATATTTTGAGATGCGTTAGTTTGTTGTAATCCCCAGGTGGGCAGTCTGAGGAGTTTCGTCGTTTTCCGTAATTTCTGTAAACCTGACGTTTCTATTCATGTTAGAATTTCGTCCTCGGTGGTTTCTGTTTCTGTTATGATTATCGTTTCTATTATAATTGTTAGAACCTCTGTAACCTCTGTAGCTTCTGTAATTGTTGTTATATTTGTAATTGGTATTATTTCCTCTGTTGTAGTTATATTGGGGTTCGGTGTGATTTCCATGATTTCTTGAATCGCAAATGTTATATTTAAGTGCATTATATCTGTTTCGTGATTGAAATTTGCTTACGTAGTTGATTTGAGAGGGGCTTGTTGTTTCTGTCGCCAGTTCAATGAATTTTGTAATTTCGTCATTTGTGGTTGAGAACTGACCTGCTCTAATAAGCATTTTCACTTCTTCAGATTTCGCGTTTGTTTTCAATGCTTTTACTACATATTGAGCTGTATGAGCTTTTGCTAGTTGTTGCGGCATACCGTCTGAAATAAATGCTGATTCCAACTTTTGTCCCAATGCCTCTATTTCTTTTGTGAAGTCACTGTCATTTTAATTTTGTTGTTTTGTGCCTAATAATTGTGCTGCAATATTATGTGAGGGTTCGAATTTCACATTAGCAATTAACGTATTTTTTATTTCGTTTATAGTTGTTTCGCTAGTAAGCAGTCTGCTGGCGCTATTAGTCAATTTTGTTTTTATCAGTGATATAGCGATAGCTTCATGTGTTTCTTTTATTGTATTTAATAATTCCAATGCATTTATGAATGGAATTAAATTTTCTGGTTTGCCGTTGAATTCTGGTAATAGCTTTGACGCTGTGTTAATGAACTCCAAAGGTGTCATTGTGGTACATTGATGTATATTTTTGGCTATTGATTTTATTGCGTTTGTGTTGTCTTTCTCGTCAGAGCTTTCCGAACTTGATGTTAACGTTATTTGTGTTAAGGGTATGTCTAGTAGTTTTGTTATTTTGGCTGGTATTTCTTGGGGAATTTGTAATTTATGTAGTATTTGGTGTTCTTGAGTTAAGTTAGGATAAACTGTTTTCCCTAAATTTGCTATCGTATTATGACTACTTATGAGGCTTCTTAGGTGTTTTATCTGAGTATGTTGAGATGTTGTTGGTGTTCTATTTAGGCACTTGTATGATTTATCAAAATTTATTTTAATTTCTTGTAATTCATTTGTTACTTGCTCCCAAGTGGCTAAGTTTGTCATTTGTTCAGACTTTTTTTTTTTTTTTTGCTTTAGATATTTATAGAAAATTTGTTCATTGCTTCGAACTCAATTTAGGCGTAACATATTTTCAAAAGTTATCACACTACTTATGCATACATATGTATTTGCATTGATCATTAAAAAAATATTTGTTTATTTTTCTTACACTATATTAAATTTCTCAACCTTTGAAACTGACAGTATATTTTCTAATAATATTTTCTTTTGTATATTGTTTTTTTAAAAAAAAAATTTTGTTAGCTCACATCTTTTCCACTCAAAATACAGAGTCAATGCCGTATCATGCTGGATCAGGCAGTATCAGGCAGAATCAGGCAGGATCAGGCTGTATCAGGCAGGATCGGGCAGGATCATGCTGTATTAGGCAGGATCAGACTGCATCAGGTAGAATCAGGCAGCATCATGCCGGATCAGGTTGTATCAGGCAGGTTCAGGTAGGATCACGTTGTATCTAGCAGAATCAGACAGTATCAGACAGGATCAGGCAGTATCAGGCAAGATCAGGTTGTATCTGGCAGAATCAGGCAGGATCAGGCAAGATCAGGTTGTATCAAGCAGAATCAGGCAGGATCGCCATGTTGGGTTGGATCGCCATGTTGGGTTGTTATTATTTTATTTTAAAAATTAATACTGAGAAAGGTTCGGGCCAGAACCTTTCTTGTTAACAAACAATCTCTATCTTCTTTATTCTCTTTTTCTTACATTCTATTTATACTATTTATAAATTTGTTGTGTAGTATTATTCATTATGAAGCAATATGTTTACTATGCATTTTGGGAGTTGCATTATTTTGTTGTATTATTTATTTTGTATGTTGTAATTAGGTTAATTCGTATCAAATGGTCTGTGTGTTGTAATAGCTGTATTGTGCATATAAGTGTGTAATTTGGTAGTGTGAATTTAGTAATATTGTTAAAAGAGTATGCAATTACTTCATAGTGACACACTTTCACAACAATAGTGACTCATTGCCAAATGCTGATACTAAAAGAGAGAATAAGATATCATGCAGTAAACGTTTACGTTTGCAAGAATATGAGCTGGATGATTTAGATGATATAACCGGATATAGTGATGTGCCTATAAAACGATCTCGTAATTTAAATAAAACTCATATGTTAGCTGGTAATGCCGACGCTACTTTTTTAATGGGTCCTTCCACATCATCCAAAATAAAAAAATTCTTGGATATAACAATTTATTGAAAAATGATTTTAATAAAACTATGCAATACAAATTCTTTCCGCAATACAAAAGAGTCGACTCCGGTTAGAAAATTACATACTAAAAAAAATAAATCCATTAAATTTTTTATTCAGGTCGATCATGAATTATGTAAAAATCACATCATTATAATAAGCTTTGTAATAAACACAACTTGCCTCCTTTTTGCCAATAGTGCAACATTTTCCAGTGTTACCTCTTTAGAAACGTAATAATGCAAATTGGCATCATAATTATGTTGATCGAGATATACTAAACAAGTATAGTCTAAAATTCTTTTACACATGAAACCAATTGCTTCACGTTCTGGTAATGGCAATCGTTGATTTTCTGTAATTTCATTTGGTTCAACCTCGTTTTTTTGTAAAGCCTTGCGTCTTTCTCTACTTAGGCCGGTTCCACGAACTGCCCATCCTACCATTTTAGTTATAATAACAAAATCACGTTGTGAAATATTATGCTTTTTTAAGAAGTCTTTGCCTACAAAGGAACGCCAATCGCATTGATGATGACAGCACATGACAATCAGAATGAAATCGGTTAATTTCTGTGAACCCTGTGTAATGCAACGTAGCGCCAAATCTGTAGCTCCACCACATAAGTGCTTAGCCACCGCCACACAATGCTCAAAATTTTGAATATCGCTAAATTTATCTATACAAAAATCTGCGATATTTGCTTTTATGCGTTCTACACGGAGACGATTCGCAATCTTATTATCCTTTTTGTGCCGCAAAGACATACGGTCAATCAAAATAACTTTAGAGTTCTCTTTCGCCGCCAATAGTTCTACCAAATTAACTGCTAATTGACCTTTACCGGCGCCAAATTCTAAGAAAATTGTAGAATTCTTTATTTGGTCTTCTTTTTCTAGAATCCCCAGCAATGCGGCTAATTGCATTAAGTGTTTGTGTTGCTCCTTACCAAGTTCTTCTTTTTGCAACATTCCATCCATGCATTTATGATGACAATCAACTTTTCCTATTTTATTTTCTACACATTCTTTATAAACATTTTCCACTTTTTGTATAATTTCAGAAAACTCCTGGTCATCCAGGTCTTTTAATTTTATATTTTTCAGATCTCCTTCTAATTCCCTATCCACATCGTCTCCAATGTTTATGTTTTTTTGTATATATTATGGCTGGCCAACTGTTTTAGCCCTTGCATTACAAATGTTCATATGTTTATCTAATTTTGATTTATAAACTGTGTGTCTACCATCCAAAGGACAAGGAATACGATCTGATTCTGTATTCACACTTACGTCATGTTTCGCACAGTATTTTTTACCATAGCTAACAGCCATCTTACAATGACGTCGTTTTCGATTCACCCAGTGCTCACATACCACTTTTGATTCTACAATAAGCGGTATTAAAACGTTATTTATTAGTGCACAGTACATAGTTTATTTATTAAATCCAAATATGTTTTTTAGGTCTTTGTCCTCGTGCAACTGTATTTAATTTAATGCCTTATCCTTATGGATTCCAGAAATAGTAGTGAGGAGGTTTAATTAAAGTGGACTTATCGAATTGTTTTGCATAAGTGTATTTTCTCTAGCGAAACTATACTTTTAAAAATATTTTTAATATACTATCAGCCCAATTATGAAAAATAATACCCCGGGAAAAATTCCCCTTTCCCCATTCCTCCTATTATGAATTTAAATTTCCCCCGAGTTTTTTCCTTTTTGTCTCTCCTCCTATTCTAAACACAATTTGAGAAAGGGAGAAATTTCCCTGGGAAAAAAGTAGATCTTATGAATATAGAAAAAGGGGGAAAACAGTTAACAGTCTTTGGGAGTTTTTTCCTCAAATATTTTGCAGGGAGATAACGTAAAAATGTAAGTTTTAAATTAAAAAATTATAAAATAGTAATTTTAAAGTAATTTTTTTAGGTCAAAAAGTATAAATAAGACGCAATTGCAACACTTGATCTCCCTTATGGAGCAGAACCCTGAAATTGCTCGCGGTTTTTTTAAGGGAGATAAGCAGGATATCCAACGGTTCTGGCAAAGCGCTGAAGAGGAACTTATGGCGTTTTCTTTTCTACAAAAACAGGCAACACTACCCGCAGGTAGGGCAATTTTGTGTTCTTTTCTCAAAAATGTTGCCCTTTCGCAGGGCAGAAATTGCCTTGTAAAACACATGGTTTTTCTTTCTTGCATAGCGTTACCAGAAACTGTTAAAAAAAAGTCTTTTGAATTGAAAGAGTCAGAAAATTAGATTTTAACAATTATTTTTATATTTTGTATCGTATAAAACAAGCAAAAAACAACAATACGGCTGCTTAATTATATGAGATATTAAAATAAAAAATTTTTGTTTTCTCAAGCAGATGAATTAGCAATCTGGCAACTGAACATTTTTGTTTACACATTTCATAAAATATACATAAAGGTTTTGTTATCAGCTGTAAAAACAGGCTATGCACTTTTTTCTAATTTGTGTTCTTTTCTCGATAAATAAAAAATTGCATTTTCACAGGGCGGGCAGTATCAGGCTCTGTGAAAAGGCACCTTTTCACAGAGCAACATTTTTAATGTAGAAAAGAAAACGCCATTAATTATTATTATCTACATATAAAATTCTAATTATTTTTGTGAAAGAAATCATGTTAATACTAAACTTCATTTAAAATTTAAACACTGTCTATTTTTTCTTACCGGCACTGAAATCTATTTAAAGTAAAGATGGTTTATTTTTATACTCAATTCGTTCGGGACAATAGGGGGTTTTATGAAAATTTGTATTTTTTTTATTGGCTTTAAAAATTTCATTATACTACTCCGACAACAGTCAGTTCGTACGCCTGCATGTTTTTTAATATTTTAAATTTCTGCTTTTATTTTTAGTTAAAAACCAATGTTTTTGATACAAAGTTTGGTGTTTCCTAAAAGCTAAAAGTTTTATTTCTTAGAAATAATAGCAAACCAAAGAAAATTTACAAAAACAGCAACTTAAATCGCGAGATCCATCGACACAGTCAAATAATGCAAACGAAGAACTGACAACATTCAATTCGTACGCCAGTCAAAAATACGGTATATTTTTGATATTTAATACTTTGTTACGTCGTCTTTTTTTTTAATAACCTCTTTGAGTCTTTTTCATAATCCCCCATAAAGGCTCGGTAGGGTTCAAATCTGGTCTCGAAGATGGCCAGTGAAGGACATAAATGTTATTACGGCTCAACCAATTTTTAGTTATTTATGCAGTGTGCCAGGAGGCGCCATCTTGTTGAAAAATGAATTCGTTTACATTCGCAATATTCGATATGGAAGGCAAAGCAAGTTGCTTTCCAAAATTTGGATGTACTTGGATACAGTTCCATCGATAAATTGGAGCTGACTTCTACTTCATTTGTCACTTGCCACTTCAAGCAGTCGGAATAAAGGCTCCGTTGGATTTTCTTATTACTTTGGTTTTACTTTCACCCTTGCACACACCCTTCCACTGCTGCTGTACCCGCAAACCCTTATCCTTGGCAAATTGTAATCTTTTTTTCTTTTGCACCGCAGTTAACAGTGGTTTTTTCTTTGCTTGAAAAATTTAAATTGAATGCACTTGTAAACCTTTATTTAAAACTCTCCTTATAAAAGTTATATTCCAATTTCCGCAAATGTTTCCGAGTCCATTCACGGCTAACATTTCTCCCGATCTTTTCCGACCACATTTGCGCTAAGTTCCTCACTAACGACCGCCTATTTTCTTTAATTATGGCATTCAATACTCGAATTTCACGTTCATTTTGATTTGATTTCTTGCCCCGTCCGTAGCTGGATCCCGTTATTTACGCTGTTGTTGTTGTAATTTTTTTTCTTCTGCTGTTGATTCTAAAGCAACCCATACATGATACGACCGTTGGCAAAACTTCGGCAGGTCGTAAGCAAGGTCGTAACGTTAGTGGGCCTGTCGTATGAAATTGTCTCTCGGTCGTATGAAAAATCAAAATTTTTTGATTTTTTGGCAGGTCGTGCCAACGCGTCGTATAGTATGTGGGTCAGTCGTGCGAATTCGTACCTCATTCTCACTTTAAATTTTGAGGGAGAAAGGCGTGTCGTCGGTTAATTTGGTTTTTGAGCGAAGAAAATAAAAGAAGTGTAAAAGAAAATAATAAAAAAAGTAATTCAAAATCGAAGACACAGCTCAAATGAAACTAGAGCACAGTTCTACGATGAATTATTAAATGATAGCCAATATTAGTAAATTATATAAGTTTTATTTTATTTTTTATTTTTTTTTTATTTTTGAAAAATCTTTTAGATTAAAAAAAATTTGAATGTCAATAAATATTTAATTTATTTAAAGACCTTTCAATTGTTTTATTGCTTCACAAAATTTAAGCCTAATTTGTTTTGCTTCATGGGATACGTGTTTATTATTTGTTGTTTTCAGCTCTAAATTTTTTACAAAATGAAGTCGTAAGAAGAGGTCTTATCGTATGTAGGCACAACACACGACTTGATTACTAAACGTGTTTTGCCGACGGTCGTATCGTGTATGGGTAGCATAAGAATAGACTTTGTTAGCTTTAAGGAAACAACCAACTCTGTATCAAAAACATTGGTTTTTAACTAAAAATAAAAGCAGACATTTAAAATATTAAAAAACATGCAGGCATACGAACTGACTGTTGTCGGAGTAGTATATTGCAATTTTTTATTATCATTTTTTATTTAATTATGTTATAATTTTTTTTTTTTTTGTTTTGTTTTATTTAATTTATGCAAGAAACAATTTCATTCAATAAATCAGTCACATGGTTGGATTGTTGGTGTATAATGAATTGATAGGTTTTTATTTGTTTTAAGCAGTTCCAAAAATTAAAATAAGAACACACCAATTCGGGAATAAAAAAACAAAAAGTAAATAATTTACTAATAAACATATTGTAAATTTTGTGTATGTAGAGATAGTTGGTTTGTTACTTGGGTATTTTTAATTAAGTAAATGTTATATTATATAAAGTTTGTGGTTTAATTTAGTCAAACTACACTTAAATATAGAATAAATAGAAAATATAAGTTGATAATAAAAAGTTTGCTGCATATGGTTATGAATTGACAACACTAAATATTAACTGCATACATACTTATAAGAATTTTAAAAATATTGAATAGCATGTATTTAAAATAAATATTCATAAACACCAATAATGTGTAATGTAATGTAATACATATTAATATGTTATAAAATACTTAGGGAATGCAAGAAGCATTAAAGCGAATAGAAAATTAAAACAGATAATTCATACATAATTAGGAGAGAAATTGAAAACTTTATATATACGTTGTTGCTACTCTCGTATGTGAAAACAGTGTAACAGTTATTGTCTAATACCTAACAAGAGGCTTACTCTCGTTTGCGATGCGAAAGATTTGCGATGGGTTAGTGAGATGGGTTAATAAACTAATTTGGTACTCTATAACATTAACGCACGTCTATGCCTAAATAATATTCAGAAAGTGGCAATACGGACATCTTAAAATTAAAAAAGGTAATGTAGTGCTTTATCAAATGTCAAAATGCATATAAGAAAACCGGAAAATAATTTTCCAACTATACCGAGGTAAAAACCAAATGAAATAAAAAATAACTTGTTTTTGAGATCATAAAATCATGTTAAAATTTTTAATGGTTAAATAAATATTTCTTTATAAAAATATAGAAATAAATATGTTTGCACTTCGTCGGCATAACAAAACTTAAACTTAACAAAAAAAAGACACTCAATACGATAGAATATACATATATTTTTTAAATATACTTATTGTTAAAAGTAAGGAAGTTCATTACTAGCTTATAATCTACGTTTTGTATAAAATAAATAAATAAAAGTAGCGTATCACTTATAGGATTTGCATGTTTTTCTTCAGTTGGCTTTAGTAAATAGCTTGCGCAAGATATTTGTTTAATATTAGTTTTGGCAAGCATTTTCGCAAACTAAAGTACGGTGATACCAGACTTGCGTAGATGAGATGCGTCAACACATGCGCAAACGCAAGCCAGATTACGGTGATACGAGACTTGCGGAGATGAGATGCGTTAACACATGTTTTTTTTTTACCAAGCAAACAACTATCAAATTCGGTGTGAACTAAAGACATGTAATGGTAGATCTAAAGAGTAATATGCGCCTATTATGATTCACAACAGTTGTAAATTTGATATTGAATTTTTGAAATTGCGATTATGGTTCACAATACTTAACATAAGTATTGTCTTTAATCTTGTGTATGTTCACATACCGCGATTACCATTTACAAGTTGTTTTTAAGTGTTGTCAGTACTGTCAAAAATTTACAAGAGCTCAATGTGTTGTGTCGTTACCGCGGTTGGTTTAAAAAAAAAATGGAGAAAAGTTTGTAAGTATATATAATAGTGCAAGCTTAAACAAAGGATTTTCTTCTCAATATAATTGACTGTAAAAAGGAAAGATTCCTTGAAATTTAAATTTTCTTTTTTAAAAAAGAATTTAATTTTCTTTTTTTTAAATTTTGTTGACAAATTTTTCTGCTTTCTATTTTCAATAACTTTTATTTTAGCGAATGTTTTTTTTATTTAATTTAACGATTTTTTTTTTTTATTTTTTATGTGGTTCAATTTTTGAGTTTACAGATTTTTCATATTAATTTAGGTTTAATAATTTTTTTTTAATGTTTTCAGTTTGAATACTTGATATGATTTTTAAATATTTGGAAAATTTTAAAAACTTCACTATCAAAGAATAACTTGATGGTAATGTCCATTATTTAAAATTTTTTTAAAATAATAAAATAATTATAAGTAATATAATTATATTTTGTATATTAATTAAAATAACTTCTGCTTATTTTTTTAACTTTTCATTTTGCGCTAAATTTATTGAAACGTATTAATTTTGTTTTCAACTGTCTGTTTTGTGTACGCAAAGATGCATTTTTTAAGGAAAGTATACTAAAATTGAAGAACAACCCTGTGACATATACAAAATCTAGATGTTGTAAATCATAATCAGAAAAAGTATAAATGTTGTGTTGTCGCCTCTACAATACAACATTTAGGTATTGTGAGCCATAATAGGGGGAATGGTTTCTGTGTCTCAAAAGCGAACTGCCATACCTAAACAAAAGCATCAACGTTATGTCAAAAGGATGAACACGAGGTTATCAAATAAATTAATATAGCGACCCTGATTATTTAGAAATGTTCAATAGACGCAAAAACTTGTTTTTGTAATACTTTTATATCAAGAAAAACAGATACAAGTTTTTTTTTAGCAGCAGAAGTGCTTCACAATTTCCATAAATTTTTGTCGTACAAGCATGGTTTCTGATGAACTAATTCTATAATTTGTTCGTTAATATTCTAAATCAACAAGGAAAAATAAAGCAAAATATATAGCTGTATTATATTGGAAATATTTACTAACCTCCATTTTCTAATTTCAAATAAATATTTATCTTTTTTTATTATTATTATTTTTTTTTTTTTTGTATAAAACGCTTTGTCAAAATCGGATTTTCCAATTGCAAAGCGTTAGCGCGGCGTTTCCGCCGCATTTTTTCGTAATGCTTCATACAAAATGTATGGGCATGAGAACTTTTGACAGCTAAAAATCGCTTGCCGCTTTTGTTTAGGGATAGTATTAACTTACTAAGTTATACCAAGTATACTATGAACAAGTCAGAGAGCATATGAATAATATCAGTCGAATAGCAATTCCCTAGTAGTATATTATGTGCAAATATACTAAAGAAATTTTTGACTTAATCTTGTACGAGTACATATTTACTTACACAGCATAGTGTAACCGCCATCTTTTACAATTCTTTGCTTTCTCAGACCATGTTTATTACATTCGGACTAATATGTTTGCGACGCGAGTTTGAAGGCGAAAGGAGTAGAGAAGATTAAAGAGTAGTAATGGGAGAATCGAGAATCGATTGAGGTAAAAACTTCTTTAATAAGAAGAAATTTAATGATCTCAAATATAAAAATTCAGTAGATATTAAGAATTCATTGAAACTTATTATTTCGGCGTATCAGCCAATTCGAAAGCGCATTTCATCATAAGCTAAAGCAGATGTAAAAGAAATCTTTACTTAAATAGTTCATAAAACAGCTGAATGTTTATTCAACTTCCAACTAAAGATAACTGGGAAATGTATTTAAATCAAATTTGTAACAAGAGCAAAACAATAAATTAAAATTCACTAATTTTTTACACTCTTTTACATTGACTACTATTTGTCACCCCAAATGAAATATAAAGCAGGAAAGAAACAATCAAAAACAACAGCTACAAATATGTAACAGTGTTGTCCATCAAGCACTATCAAAATATCAAATAGTTAGTTGATATTTTTATTTACACTAATGATCCCAAATATAAGTAATGTTTTACATACTATTATAATTGATTTAAAAATTATTATCAACAAATTAACTGTACATTTTTCAATCTGAAAACATACATATTTACGTTATTTTCGTAGTCATATTTTCAAACCTCAATACACGGCTGCATAGTTGGCATGCAATATATATAATATGAATTTCTGTAGTATGCACATCCATACATACTTATGTACGTGCAAAAATATTTTTATAACTCAATGTACATACGTAGTGAAAGATGTATGTATATAAGTAATCTGTGTTGCTATAATTTTGAGTCCCAGTTGGACACTCACAATTAGGGCTAAAGCAACTGTGTAAATTTGTAGGTTTAATATTATCTCTGCAGATTTTAATACATATATTTTTTGGTTTTCCTGAAGAGAATAAAAAAAAGTTCAGTTTTTCAAAATTTAATTCTAAACAATTTGTCGATAGCTGGTTGCTAGTTGACTATGTTTCCATATTGAAATATCTAAATTGAGTATACATTCGACCTGAATTAGTGCATTTAATTCAACCTAATATAGGTTGGAGTGGGGATAATTCCGAAGTTAATTTGAATTAATGCTGTTAATGCAAATTAACTCTGCAGTCTGTCTATGCTATAAATCAAGCAATATAAATTTTTATCTGAATTTTCTTTTTGCATAAGCAAACCACTATTATTGGTTCGATTATTGCTTTTTGCGATTATATCGTAACCAAAATATTCCAGCTGAATCAAACAAACATTCTTCATGTTATGCGTATTTTTAATAAAAATAAGTTTATGCGCAGACAATCCGAATGTTATTGATAAGATGGTTACTTTTAAAGCGAGAGACACGAAGCAAATATAACTGAATATGTGCTTACCTTCATGTTCTACATATACTCACACTCAGCTTAAAAATTAAATATATTTTCCAATAAAAATACCATGTGTGAACGCCGAGAATAGTGCAAAGAAGAAAAATTTATAACTTTTACAATAAGGCTCGCATTGTCTGAACAACGACTAACCGTTCTTGACAAACCAACAAAATATTTGAAACGAGACGTTTGTCACAACATTTAACTCAGAATAAAACATCCAATAATCATTAGGTTCAAATGATTTTAAATCAGAGCTCAAATAAAAAATAAAGGTAATTTTATTTTAAATACTATATTAAAAGTAAAATTATTCGTTTTAAAATTTATTCTAGTTCTTCAATTTAAAATTTTTTTATGATTTAATTAAATATATATATTATTTAAATAATTGTTTAATTATTATATAGGGTATTACCGTTTTTTCCAATATGTTCATACCTTATGGTATGGATTACAAACGAAAAAAAATTAAAATTTTAACAGAAAATGCTTCTCTATTGAATATTTTTCCTATCCATACTCTAATAATTTTTCAATTGCAAAATTATACATGTGTAATTAAAAAAAGTGATACTGAAAGTTTCCCAATGTGTATTAAAAGCATCATATTTATAATATGAACGTTTTCTTTCACACAATCTTTACATTTACAGATTTATTTAAAATATTTATAACAATATATTTGGAGTATTTAAACTGGGAGATATGTCATTAGTTTAAAATAGTCGTTTTTGTGCTTCAAACAAAAATGTCTTTTAAACTATTGTCAAGTAATATGAAATTATGACAATATGACATGAAATGACAGCGTTTGAATTCCCTAAATTTATACTTCCTTTAATATTTCCATTACAATAACAGCAGAAATTGCTGAAGCTGGAGAAGAAATTTGAAGACCCTACTTTTATTTTATATTTTATTTTTTATTTTTATTTTTATTTTTTATTATTATTAGCCTGAAAATTATTTTATATACTATAGCAATTCTTATTAATATCAATAGTTATTTTATCATATTCGTGCGAGCCATAATCTCATTTTATTTTTATCCTATTATAATTAACGCTAGATTACCTTCTGAAGACAAAGCTTAAAAATAAACTTTCGTGTTGAAAATTGCAAGATATATTTATCTCTTCTGCTCTTCAACAAAAAACAGTAAAAAAAAAATTCTGTATGTAAACACTGAAAAATAGCAAAAAGACTGCTTTCGACGACAGATATAACAATGAAACTAAAAAAGCGAGTATAGTATAATGCAAACGGCGAGTCGCCGATATGCTTACTCATGTGTGCTTTATCCTGTCAACACACATATTTATATATGAACATTACAATTACCATAACAACAAGCGTTTTTTTTTTTTTTTTTTGCTTGACTTTAATACCGATTTTCAGACATTTGGGTGTGTTAATTGTGCACCAAATAAGTGGAGCACATGTGCATATATTTTCATTATGAATTACTGCTATGCGTATGTATGTAATTTAAAAATGATGAAAAAAAAATATATTAGAGAAATATGTATAAAACTGTTTAAAAATAGCAGGATTATGTTTCAAATGAATTGAACAAGAGTTTTTTCATTTAAAACGAAAACTATTATTTTCAAATAAATTACAAATGAAGGATAAGTATATAAAAGAATATAAAATAAAGCAGTAAGTGTAACAAAAAATTATCTAGAAATCTTGAAATCAACGATGAATGATAAGTGATATATCATTTCTGTTCTCTAAAGGCCATTTTATATGATAACATAAGTCGCACTTAGGTTGAAAAATTGAATCTTTGAACTTTCTTATAAAACCGGGCTGACTTTATTGTCAATATACTTCCGACTTACATATATTAAAATGTAATGTATCCTTAAACATTATATAAGAATTATTTTAATATGTATAGTATATGCAGCTAGATTTCTTTAGCAGAAAATCTCAATATATGGTTTACAGCGGTCAAACACAGAGGTTTTCCACTCGTTATTTTAAATTTAAATATTTTATTAAATTTTTTGTGGTTATAAATCAACTTTGCTTACTTAAGAAAGAAATGTTAAGCATAAAATAACCCATAAAATTAAGCAATTTTATACATGTTTTTCCCCCGAAACATAATTTGTGTAATGCAAGAGTGAATAATGAATCTGTTTGTCTGTTTCTCTTTTTTTATCAAAATTTTCAATATTACTACAATTAAGTTCGTTATCGGCAAGAGTGTGATACACGATTTCGATAAAAATGTATTTTACATCTTATCAAAAATCAAATTTACGCTGAAGGTTTTTCAAGGTTTTTGAATGGAAATCAGCAAACACATATAACTAGATATTAAAAAAAATATATAATAAGGAATTTAAACAATTTCCAAACAGAAATCAAGCAACCTCTCTAATCTAAAAAAAATATATATTCGTCAGAATTTTAACACTCTGATCGAAGCTAGTTATTTACATTTCAAACAAGCAAACAGAAACTTCACTTGTTTTAAATATGTATATTCATAACATTATTGTGTACAATAATTATATATTCATTATTGCAGAGATATGATATTGCATACTCACTCCTGAACTGCATATACATACATATTTTGATATATTAACACTTGTTCAATAAAGAAATATATATTAATAAACGAATAAATAAATGAAATAAATAAATCATTAAAACATATTAATAAGAAATAATAAGATTTTTAATATAATTTAGTTAAATAATATATAATATCGTATATTGTTTGAGTATAACTTTTAAACAAAAAGGTTTGACTTACTTGAGTCTGCAATCTCGTTAGGCCACGAATCCATAATATTTGCCCTGCACGGGGTTTTTTGTCAGAATCAATGGAATCGAAACGTTCTTCACCCAAGTTCATGCCATCAGTATATTCTTCTGGATGCCCACGGCCCCATCTATTACAAAAAAAAATTAGTACCGTAATTGCTTTAAAAAAATTTTTTTTGTTGATTTGAGCTTCTGCACTAATTAATGCATTAATTTTTTTGGCTTAAAAAGGTGTTAGCTATATAACTTCCGAATAAAAACAACGACTTAGTGCCGATTCTTTGGGAACAACAGTGCCAATCTAATTTATACACCATTGCGGAAAAAGTAAAATGATGATATTTCTAAAGCATTTGATATAGTACAACGGTGAACTTTGAACATAAGTGACGGTGATTACTTCACTTAAGTTAAATCGAGCTGCCTCAGAGATCGAAATTTACGCGTTATTACAAATGGGGTTTAACAAAACAAATGGTTCGTTCGTTCTCTTCTTTCTGGTATGCAATGTAAATTATCTTAGATATTAATCTTTCTACACCAACTAATCTTTCGCAGATTGTAGCAACATCTGTCATTGATATTCATTCAGTGACAGGCACGAAATATCGAATATGGAAAAAATTAGGTGGTATGGACGATGCATCTCACATGATCTTATGATGGAACCTAAGCAGGATCGCGAGATTAGAGAAAATGTTAATTCTGCTGTTAATAAATGTTAATAATGCTGTGCATTAAGCACATGACCAAAACTGTTATCTGTAAATGGCTGATAAATGGCTTAAAGGTTTTAAAGATTCACTTTCTAGAAAGCTTCTTAGTCGAAACGGTTCTCTCTGTCACAGAATATATATGTTGTTTTTTCGTACAATTGCAATTTAGGCAGATCTCACGCATAGGTCTACCTAGATTCAACTTTTCGCAAAAATGTACTTTCTCTTTAAAAACACGTTGAAGGAGCAAGTAAGCTTTTATAAGACTCTATTATGGACAGCTACTTTTCATTACCTAACAGATGCAGATTGCTAAAAATTAGTTTATAAGCTAAGCCATATTATTATCTTAAACATTAACAATACAAAAATAAAAAAAGAAAAAGCTAAAAATACATAAAAATTTCACATAAATAAGTTAAATAAAATGATAAGCGATTATCTTGTAAAGAACTTTTTTCACTATACATCTTATGTAGAGATTAAAATCCTAGCAAATTGCATATAGCTCGTTTTTGTTTTTAAGCTGACAGACGAAAAAATAAATCATATTAACTAAACGGTATTTGAAATTTAAAATGTAATAAAATATTCCAGCACTTGTACTCGAGCTTAGTATACATGTGGTATCCCCGTTTAGACAAAGTGGCAGCCATTCAATCAAAACGGGCAAACAAAGATTAATTAATACATCATATGTACATTTAGGAACATATACATTAAATCAATTGGTCAAAAATAACATGGGGGAAAAAGAGGAAACCATTAACATAAAAATTCAATTGGGATGATACACACCAACTAAGTCAGCTAAGTTCTTATAATAAAAAAGTCAATTGTATTACTCAGACAAATTTAATTTTAAATTTTAAAAAATGTGAGTCGATAATATTTATACAATTTAGTGTTATATATTTAGATTTGCTTTCGTATGCAGCAATATTCTTAGAATTACAAATATATTTTTTCATTATTTTAAATATCACGTGTCAGCTTGATATAATGAAGAAAATATAACATAACTTAGCATATTAAATAAAGCTAAGTGAAGTAAGTAAGTAAAGGTCCTACGAAGTCTAATACTGTTTCTCAATGACGTTACTACATAGAAGGTAAATAAATTACGGAAATATATTTTAGATTTCAAACAACAAAAAGATATTGTTAAAAATTATTATATTGTCGAAATGAGAATAATTTTCTTGAATTATGCGAAAATAATTAAATGAATTTTTTTTATCTTAAATCTCTTTAAAGAACCCTATTGTTTTTTTTAGCAAAATTATAAAGAAATTTTTTCAGCATTACAATTTACCATAAATTTTCTTTAAATATTACTCAACATTAAAGTTTTTGATTTACTCACGATAAGATTTTAGGCAATTTTCGCGTAGGTATAGAAGTGATTACTTGTCCCCAAACAAGTGTTCCCAGGCCAAAGAATATACACCACAGCCATTGGTCCAGAGACAAAGCTTTTGTTGAAAACGCCATCTTTCCATATTGCACAATAACGACCTAGTTAATATATATATATATATATATACATATATAGATATATAACATAATAAAAAATAAAGAAGGGAATTTTATTGTATGATTCAAAACATTAAATGAAAATTCAAATTCATAACTATTTTTTTATTAATACAAAAGTATTTTACACAAAAATTGAGCGAAAAAGCAACTTTTATATCGAAGTTTCAATCATATGAAATTCAAAAATTTTTTGTTAAAATTGGAAATCCTAAAATAATGGAAACTAAATATTTAATTTGAAGTCGAAAAAATCTTTATACTATTTGGGTAAAGATGCCCTGCAGATCTGCCTTAGCATGGGGAGAAATGCACACAGGGACTCTCTAATATCAAAAAAAAAAAATAATCAATTTTAATGCATTTTTAAATTTCTGGGAAAAAATGGCAAATTTAAAATATTACACTGAAGCTAAATTTTTAGTTAAATAATTATTTTGATAAATATATCTTTTTTACAGGGAAACTACAGCAATGAAAAATTATTAAATATCGATTTAAATTCCCCTTTTGCTAAGGATATCTGTAAACAACGGATTTTAATCTTTTAACACAACAATTCTTACATACCTGAGCAATCATGGTGAATAACCAAATTGTATAAAAAATTGGATTTGTAGATAGACCTTTGACAACATTACGCTGACCGTGAATTTTTCGTGCGTTAATTTCATTAAACAAGGTCATCATCACAAATGTATTAAAAATAATTGTAAAATGTTGTGTAGGTCCAGCATTAAGGTCTAGACCACGGCCGGATTCAATATCCAATATTCTGTCTCCTAAGAAATAATGGTATAAAATATTTCAATTCATAATTTATTGATCACAAGTAAATGATAAAACATACCTATAAACAAAAGACCAAAAATTACTATTAATTGATAAAATGCCTGCCCCAAAATATTTTTCATCATTGTACGCGAAATTAAAGGTTTTGTGCGACCGTAAGGTTTTCGCAACAATAGATCTGGCGTTGGCATCTCGGTAGCCAAAGCTAAGGATGCTAAAGTGTCCATTATTAAATTAACCCATAACATTTGCACAGCCTATAACGAAGAGAATTATTATTTAACAATAATTGAATTAAAATAGATTTCAAAAAGTTTTAAATAATGGTGCATTAAGCTGTATATATGCGCATTTCATTAATAGACCTTAAACTACTTAAATTTATGAGCTAAATGTCGAGTGTAAATAATGGTGGATTAAGCTGTATATATGCGTATTTCATTAATAGACCTTAAACTACTTAAATTTATGAGCTAAATGTCGAGTGTATGCTTCTTGGTAACGTTTTTAAAGAACTTTTCATAAAAATACATTTTTATACCTTCGTGATAAACAATGCAGTTTTTCTCTTTGTTAATTTTTCTTACTAATGGCGTTTTCTTTTGTTGCCCTCTGAAAGGGTTGCGTGTTCTTTTATAAAAATATTGTCCATTCGCAGGGCAAAAGGCATTGCAGTTTTTGCCCTGAAGAAATCAACAGGGCAGAAATTGACCTGTAAAACAGATGGCTTTACCAGACAATGTTCAAAAAAACGTCTTTTGAATTGAAAGAGTCAGAAATTTAGATTTTAATAATTATTTTTATATTTTGTATCGTATAAAACAAACAGAAGACAACAATACGGCTGCTTAATTATATGAGATATTAAAATAAAAAATTTTTATTTTCTCTAGCAGATGAACCTAGCAACTGAACATTTTTGTTTGCACATTTCATAAAATATACAGAAAATGTTTTTTTGTCAGCTGTTAAAAAAAAGTCAATGCACTTTTTTCTAATTTGTGTTCCTTTCTTGTTACATAAAAAATTGCATTTTCACAGGGCGGGCAAAACATTTTAAATATGGACCTTTTCACAGGGCTACATTTTTAATGCAGAAAAGAAAACGCCATAAGTCGTCATTATTTCAGAACTGCTAACTGCAAAAGGAAGCTGTAGATGATGTCTTAATAGTAGATCTACGTGAAACCACAACTAAAATGATTATAATTATTGATAAAGGTGGCTTTAAGCTAAAGAAATAAAAATCTATATTTGAGCACAGGAAAATAAAATTTGTAGGCCATGTTATCAGCGACGCTAGTTTGCATCTAGATCCAGGCAAAACAGATACGGTCAGCTGCAAGCAATTCCAGACAGCTGAAAACAACCATATCCCTGAGCAAGTTTACATATTTAGACCAGTTCATTAAATTTTTTCACAGATTACAGCACCCCCTGTAATGTATGTAAGAATTGTATCGTTTTAGTTTGACAGTAACTAACAAAAATCGTTTGATATACTAAAATAAACTATTACCAAACCACTCGTACTACATTATATGTTAAAAAGACGTACAGTTCCAGCTAGGCCCCAGCTGATGGCGCAGTACTATTTGAAGATGACAGCCAGTGGCTTACGCTTCCAAATACCTCACAGTATCAATCTACATATTCTCAATTAAAAAAACCGGCGCAAGCAGCAAAGTGTGGATGCGAAAAGTTGTATTAATTCAAATCATCAAATCGCAGAATCATTGGAATAAATTTTCAAGATATCATTACATTCGTCATCGACAAGACATCAGAAGATTAGATTAATGGCGTTTTCTTTTCTACAAAAAAAGGCAACACTACCCGCAGGGAGGGCAATTTTGTGTTCTTTTCTCGAAAATGCGTTGCACTGTGAAAGGGTTGCGTGTTCTTTTCTAAAAAATGTTGCCCTTTCGCAGTGCAAAAGGCATTGCACTTTTGCCCTGAACAAATCAGCAGGGCAGAAATTGCCTTGTAAAACACATGGTTTTTATTCTTGCACAGCGTTACCAGAAAATGTTCAAAAAAAGTCTTTTGAGTTGAAAGAGTCAGAAAATTAGATTTTAATAATTATTTTTATATTTTGTATCATATAAAACAAACAAAAGAACACTATGCGGCTGCTTATTTGTATGAGATATTAAAAAAAAAATATTTGTTTTCTCAAGCAGATGAATTAGCAATCTGGCAACTGATCATTTTTGTATACACATTTCATAAAATATACAGAAAACGTTTGTTTATCAGCTGTTAAAAAAAAGGCATTGCACTTTTTTCTAATTTGTGTTCTTTTCTCGTTGTATAAAAAATTGCACTTTCACAGGGCGGGCAATGCGTTTTAAAAAGGCACCTTTTCAAAGGGCGACATTTTTAATGTAGAAAAGAAAACGCCATAAGTTTACTAACCCATGTGTAATAACAAACTTGTATTTAAAACAATCATAAAAATGCATTTAGATGATCATCTTCATTGTTGACCATGAAGTCAACAGAGAAGAACAAGAAATAAAAATCATATTGGATATCTCCGATAAAGAAGTAGAAACATTGGAAAAAGAAACCCAAAATGATAAAACAATAAGTCATTTTTAAGCGTAATTCGCAATGGATGGACACGTTTAAAAAAGGAGTTACTACGAGGCCGAAGTAATTCTGAAATTTTTAAGGACATTACTACTTGAGAGATGAGAATAACCTGTAATGGGCGTACACTTGTCATTTTTATAATCCCCAACTCTAGACCATTTTTATTGTTTCAAACTCATAAATCTACTACTTCTCTTTACATTTTCAGTATATAAGCTGAAAACCTGGAAAGGCAACAATAAATGTACAACTGCACTCTCGTTGCATCCTCGACTAAGAAAGTTGCTTGATATTCGAGGCGGAAAAATAACACCCAACAATGCTACTACAGGGTGGGCCAAAAGTCACAATGGGGTTTAAAAATTTAATAACTTTTTTGTTTATTTTTTTTGTTTATTTTTTTTTTTAAGATTATATAAATAACATCTGGAGAATAAATAATGGAGGGATTTACAACTGAACAAAGAACAAGAATAATAGAATTTTATTACTTAAATCAGCGATCAATTATTTTAACGCAAAGAGCATATCTTCGCCATTTTAACGTCAGAATTTCGCCCTCTGAAACCATGATTCGTCGCTTAGTTGATCGTCACCACCAACATGGCATCGTAAGTGATTTGCCTCGAACCGGTAGACCGCGTATAATTCGCACTGTGGAAAATATTGAACGTGTAGAGCAAAGTGTTGCCGAAACACCAGAAACATCTACCAGAAGGCGTTCTGCCCAGCTAGGGATGTTTCGAACGTCCCTACGGCGCATTTTAAAAAAAGATTTACTGTTATTCCCATATAAGGTGCAATTGGTGCAAGATTTGAAACCCGCAGATCATCGGCAACGTCTAAATTTTGCTGTTAAATTTCAACAGTTGGCCAGAAATGAAATCAACTTTATTGAAAATCTGATTATGAGTGATGAAGCTCATTTTCATCTGAATGGCTTTGTTAATAAACAAAACTGTAGGTTCTGGGGTTCTGAAAATCCAAGAGCCATTCATCAACGCCAATTGCACCCCATTAGGTGTACAGTATGGTGTGGCATTACATCTGAAAATATCATTGGGCCTTACTTCTTCGAAAATGAAGATGGAAGTGCTGTATCCGTAAATGGAGAGCGGTATCGGTTTATGATACAAAATTTTTTACATCCTGCTCTTGAAAACTGACCTGGGATGTGGTTTCAGCAGGATGAAGCCACTGCCCACACTGCCCGAGACACAATTGCACTTTTAAGGCAAATTTTTGGACAGCGAATAATTTCAAGAAATTCAGAAATTAATTGGCCAGCGCGTTCGCCAGATTTGTCAGCATGCGACTATTTTCTTTGGGGTTATTTGAAGGAGCGAGTATATGTCAACAAGCCCGAGACAATCCTTGAACTCAAGGCCAACATTGTTGCAGAAATTCGAGGGCTACAGCCACAAATGTTGAAAGATGTTATGGAAAATGCTCTCAAAAGAGCCCATCATTGCGAAGCTAATAACGGCGGTCATTTAAGTGACATTATTTTCCATACTTAGTGTAAAAAAATTTCCATTTTGTATATTTCATAATCTTAAAAAAAAAATAAACAAAAAAGTTATTAAACTTTTAAACCTTATTGTGATTTTTGGCCCACCCTGTAGTACTCAAAATGGTTTTTACCTATAGTCTTGCTTGAGAGGAGAAGGATGTGAATGTGATTACCACGTTTTTTACCCCCTGATTATGTATTACAACCATAATAAAACTAGTTGTAATTTTGCTGAGTAGTTGTCAGTTCGATATTATGATTTAAAATTAAACAAAACAATTACAACTAGCGCCATTAATGTGTGCAATATCATGGTTCATATTGTGTACATAGTTCTCTTATTCGTTAGGAATTGGTAAGTTGACATAAAAAAGTGGCATTATTATACTGTCAGTTTCGTTACAGCGCAACGGAAGATTTACACCAAGGTAGGGGCAACTTTTACATGTTAAGTTATAACAACACTCTTTTATTGAATTTTTTACTACATTTAACTTATATCTAGGGAATACCTAGAATTTGTGGCAAAAACCCGTTTTCCAAATTTTTTGAAAAGAAAATGATGCAAGTCATAAAAACTTTTCGTGTTTTCTTGTACATGGTATTACATACTATTGCATGACAACAGATTATTCAGGAAAAGTATAGTTCCTTCGTACAAAAAAAAAAGGAAAAACTGAGAAAGAATTATAAAATTGGGACGGCTCTTCTGAAGAATAATGAATAATGAATAATTTAAATTTTATTTTAAAAGGAACTTTAAATAACTTCACTCGCAAGTAAACATTACATATAGTCTCTATGAGTCGATACATACTCTTATACATAGATGTATAAGCTGAATCATTACCTTCAGAGGAGAATCTTGGACCACACATGCTCCGATGAAAGCCACTATCACAGCAACAACATTAACCGTTAGTTGAAATTGTAGGAATTTTGCAATGGAATCATACACGTTACGACCCCACATTACAGCCTTAACAATACTGCTAAAATTGTCATCAGTTAAGATGATGTCGGATGCTTCCTTTGCTACATCTGTACCAGCAATTCCCATGGCAAAGCCAACATCAGCTTTTTTCAGAGCAGGCCCATCATTTGTACCATCACCAGTCACAGCGACAACTTCTCGATTTTCACTAACTACACTGTCGATGATACCTAGAAATATAATACCAAAGAATTATGTAAAATTCTAAAATTTGTTACACATGTGTACATACATACATAAATAAATCTATATAGAAAATACAAATACACAAAAAAAATCCAAATGTATATAAAAATTACATCAAAGAAAAAATATGTAAAATAAGTCACTTTACTGATTGTAGATATAAAAAAAAAAACATCCTAGATACAAAAAAAGAAGAAGTATCCTAGTATTTGATTTATTTGAAGTTGCTTTTTTGGAAATAGAAGATGATCAGCACTCAGGAGATACAACTACTAATGTAATAAATTGTGCCAAAATTCGGAGAAAATGATAGTAGTACAGAAAATAAGTGGGAGAAAATAGACAGAAAAAATCAGCGCTATAGAATTGTTTCTAGGTATTTACTTCATTTCGCCGATGCAACACTGATACATAAGGTCGGGGAAGGAGGTTGTTATGTATAGTACCTTAAGCTTATGGCGTTTTCTACAAAAAAAGGCAACACTACCTGCAGGGAGGGCAATTTGGTTGAAAGAGTCAGAAAATTAGGTTTTAATAATTATTTGTATATTTTGTATCGTATAAAACAAACAAAAGACCACTATGCGGCAGCTTATTTGTATGAGATATTAAAAAAAAAAAATTGTTTTCTCAAGCAGATGAATTAGCAATCTGGCAACTGAACATTTTTGTATACACATTTCATAAAATATACAGAAAATGTTTGCTTATTAGCTGTTAAAAAAAAGGCAAAACATTTAAAAAAGGCACCTTTTCACAGAGCAAAATTTTTATTGTAGAAGAGAAAACTACATAGAGATTACAAAACACATGGAATTAGTTCAAAAACTAAATATTACTTTCAAATAGTAAACAGTACTTTTATAAACAGTATTTTTATTACTTTTATTAATTATTATTAATATTATTTTTATTAATTATTATTATTATTATTATTATTATTATTATTTTTATTATATTTATTATTTTTATTAATTATTATTATTATTTTTATTATTTTTATTAATTATTATTATTATTATTTTTATTATTTTTATTAATTATTATTATTATTATTATTATTATTATTATTATTATTATTATTATTATTATTATTATTATTATTATTATTATTATTATTATTATTATTATTATTATTATTATTATTATTATTATTATTATTATTATTATTATTATTATTATTATTATTATTATTATTATTATTATTATTATTATTATTATTATTATTATTATTATTATTATTATTATTATTATTATTTATTATTATTATTATTATTATCATTTTTATTAATTATTATTATTATTATTATTAATGTTTTTATTATTTTTATTGATTATTATAATTATTATTATTATTTTTAGTATTTTTATTAATTCTTATTATTATTATTATTATTTATTTTATTTTTTTTATTAATTCTTATTATTATTATTTTTATTATTTTTATTAATTATTATTATTATTATTATTATTATTATTATTATTATTTTTATTATTTTTATTATTATTTTTATTACTTTTATTAATTATTATTATTATTATTATTTTTATTAATTACTATTATTATTATTTTTATTATTTTTATTAATTATTAATTATTAATATTATTATTATTATTATTATTATTATTATTATTATTATTATTATTATTTTTATTAATTATTATATTATTATTAATGTTTTTATTATTTTTGTTAATTATTATATTATTAATAATGTTTTTATTATTTCTATTAATTATTATTATTATTATTATTTTTACTATTTTTATTAATTATTATATTATTATTAATGTTTTTATTATTTTTGTTAATTATTATATTATTAATAATGTTTTTATTATTTTTATTAATTATTATTATTATTATTTTTATTAATTTTATTAATTATTATTATTATTATTTTTATTAATTTTATTAATTATTATTATTATTATTATTATTTTTAATAATAATTATTATTATTATTATTTTTATTAATTATTTTTCTTAATTATTATTATTTATTTTATTATTTTTATTAATTATTTTTCTTAATTATTATTATTTATTTTATTATTTTTAATAATAATTATTATTATTATTATTATTATTTTTATTAATTTTATTAATTATTATTATTATTTTTATTAATTTTATTAATTATTATTATTATTATTATTATTATTATTATTTTTATTATTTTTATTAATTCTTATTATTATTATTTTTATTATTTTATTAATTATTATTATTATTTTTATTAATTTTATTATTTGTTATTATTATTATTATTATTATTATTATTATTATTTTTATTATTTTTAATAATTATTATTATTATTATTATTTTTATTATTTTTATTAATTATTTTTCTTAATTATTATTATTGTTATTATTATTTTTACTATTTTTATTAATTATTATTATTAATTATTATTATTATTATTATAATTATTATTATTATTATAATTATTATTATTATTATAATTATTATTATTATTATAATTATTATTATTATTATTATTATTATTATTATTATTATTATTATTATTATTATTATTATTATTATATTATAATTATAATTTTTATTAATTATTATTATTAAAATTATAATTTTTATTAATTATTATTATTATAATTATAATTTTTATTAATTATTATTATTATTATAATTATAATTTTTATTAATTATTATTATTATTATAATTATAATTTTTATTAATTATTATTATTATTATAATTATAATTATAATTTTTATTTATTATTATTATTATTATAATTATAATTTTTATTTATTATTATAATTATTATAATTATAATTTTTATTTATTATTATTATTATTATAATTATAATTTTTATTTATTATTATTACTATTATAATTATAATTTTTATTTATTATTATTATTATTATAATTATAATTTTTATTTATTATTATTATTATTATAATTATAATTTTTATTTATTATTATTATTATAATTATAATTTTTATTTATTATTATTATTATTATAATTATAATTTTTATTTCTTGTTATTATTATTATAATTATAATTTTTATTTCTTATTATTATTATTATAATTATAATATTTATTTCTTATTATTATTATTATAATTATAATTTTTATTTCTTATTATTATTATTATAATTATAATTTTAATTTATTATTATTATTATTGTTATTATTATTATTATAATTATAATTTTTATTTCTTATTATTATTATAATTATAATTTTTATTTCTTATTATTATTATTATTATAATTATAATTTTTATTTATTATTATTATTATTATAATTATAATTTTTATTATTATTATTATTATTATAATTATAATTTTTATTTATTATTATTATTATTATAATTATAATTTTTATTTATTATTATTATTATTATAATTATAATTTTTATTTATTATTATTATTATTATTATAATTATAATTTTTATTTATTATTATTATTATTATAATTATAATTTTTATTTATTATTATTATTATAATTATAATTTTTATTTCTTATTATTATTATTATGATTATAATTTTTATTTATTATTATTATTATTATAATTATAATTTTTATTTATTATTATTATTATTATAATTATAATTTTTATTTATTATTATTATTATAATTATAATTTTTATTTATTATTATTATTATAATTATAATTTTTATTTATTATTATTATTATTATAATTATAATTTTTATTTATTATTATTATTATTATAATTATAATTTTTATTTATTATTATTATTATTATTATAATTATAATTTTTATTTATTATTATTATTATAATTATAATTTTTATTTATTATTATTATTATTATAAATATAATTTTTATTTCTTGTTATTATTATTATAATTATAATTTTTATTTCTTATTATTATTATTATAATTATAATATTTATTTCTTATTATTATTATTATAATTATAATTTTTATTTCTTATTATTATTATTATAATTATAATTTTAATTTATTATTATTATTATTATTATTATAATTATAATTTTTATTTCTTATTATTATTATAATTATAATTTTTATTTCTTATTATTATTATTATTATAATTATAATTTTTATTTATTATTATTATTATAATTATAATTTTTATTTATTATTATTATTATTATAATTATAATTTTTATTTCTTATTATTATTATAATTATAATTTTTATTTCTTATTATTATTATTATAATTATAATATTTATTTCTTATTATTATTATTATAATTATAATTTTTATTTCTTATTATTATTATTATTATAATTATAATTTTAATTTATTATTATTATTATTATTATTATTATTGTAATTATAATTTTTATTTCTTATTATTATTATTATTATAATTATAATTTTTATTTCTTATTATTATAATTATAATTTTTATTTATTATTATTATTATTATTATTATTATAATTGTAATTTTTATTTATTATTATTATTATAATTATAATTTTTATTTATTATTATTATTATTATAATTATAATTTTTATTTCTTGTTATTATTATTATAATTATAATTTTTATTTCTTATTATTATTATTATAATTATAATATTTATTTCTTATTATTATTATTATAATTATAATTTTTATTTCTTATTATTATTATTATAATTATAATTTTAATTTATTATTATTATTATTATTATTATTATTATTATTATTATTATTATTATAATTATAATTTTTATTTCTTATTATTATTATAATTATAATTTTTATTTCTTATTATTATTATTATTATAATTATAATTTTTATTTCTTATTATTATTATTATAATTATAATTTTTATTTCTTATTATTATTATTATAATTATAATTTTTATTTTTTATTATTATTATTATAATTATAATTTTTATTTCTTATTATTATTATTATAATTATAATTTTTATTTCTTATTATTATTATTATAATTATAATTTTTAATTAATAATTTATTTTATTTCTTATTATTATTATTATAATTATAATTTTTATTTCTTATTATTATTATTATAATTATAATTTTTATTTCTTATTATTATTATTATAATTATAATTTTTATTTCTTATTATTATTATTATAATTATAATTTTTATTTCTTATTATTATTATTATAATTATAATTTTTATTTCTTATTATTATTATTATTATTATAATTATAATTTTTATTTCTTATTATTATTATTATAATTATAATTTTTATTTCTTATTATAATTATTATAATTATAATTTTTATTTCTTATTATTATTATTATAATTATAATTTTTATTTCTTATTATTATTATTATTATTATAATTATAATTTTTATTTCTTATTATTATTATTATAACTATAATTTTTATTTCTTATTATTATTATTATAATTATAATTTTTATTTCTTATTATTATTATTATTATAATTATAATTTTTATTTCTTATTATTATTATTATAATTATAATTTTTATTTCTTATTATTATTATTATAATTATAATTTTTATTTCTTATTATTATTATTATAATTATAATTTTTATTTCTTATTATTATTATTATTATTATTATAATTATAATTTTTATTTCTTATTATTATTATTATAATTATAATTTTTATTTCTTATTATTATTATTATTATTATTATTATAATTATAATTTTTATTTCTTATTATTATTATTATAATTATAATTTTTATTTCTTATTATTATTATTACAATTATAATTTTTATTTCTTATTATTATTATTATAATTATAATTTTTATTTCTTATTATTATTATTATAATTATAATTTTTATTTCTTATTATTATTATTATAATTATAATTTTTATTTCTTATTATTATTATTATAATTATAATTTTTATTTCTTATTATTATTATTATAATTATAATTTTTATTTCTTATTATTATTATTATATTTATAATTTTTATTTATTATTATTATTATTATTATAACTATAATTTTTACTTATTATTATTATTATTATAATTATAATTTTTCTTATTATTATTATTATTATTATTATAATTATAATTTTTACTTATTATTATTATTATTATTATAATTATAATTTTTACTTATTATTATTATTATTATTATTATTATTATTATTATTATTATTATTATAATTATAATTTTTATTTCTTATTATTATTATTATAATTATAATTTTTATTTCTTATTATTATTTTTATAATTATAATTTTTATTTCTTATTATTATTATTATAATTATAATTTTTATTTCTTATTATTATTATTATAATTATAATTTTTATTTCTTATTATAATTATAATTTTTAATTAATAATTTATTTTATTTTTTATTATTATTATTATAATTATAATTTTTATTTCTTATTATTATTATTATTATAATTATAATTTTTATTTCTTATTATTATTATTATAATTATAATTTTTATTTCTTATTATTATTATTATAATTATAATTTTTATTTCTTATTATTATTTTTATAATTATAATTTTTATTTCTTATTATTATTATTATAATTATAATTTTTATTTCTTATTATTATTATTATAATTATAATTTTTATTTCTTATTATTATTATTATAATTATAATTTTTATTTCTTATTATTATTATTATAATTATAATTTTTATTTCTTATTATTATTATTATAATTATAATTTTTATTTCTTATTATTATTATTATAATTATAATTTTTATTTATTATTATTATTATTATAATTATAATTTTTATTTCTTATTATTATTATTATAATTATAATTTTTATTTCTTATTATTATTATTATAATTATAATTTTTATTTCTTATTATTATTATTATTATTATAATTATAATTTTTATTTCTTATTATTATTATTATAATTATAATTTTTATTTCTTATTATTATTATTATAATTATAATTTTTATTTCTTATTATTATTATTATAATTATAATTTTTATTTCTTATTATTATTATTATTATTATAATTATAATTTTTATTTCTAATTATTATTATTATAATTATAATTTTTATTTCTTATTATTATTATTATAATTATAATTTTTATTTCTTATTATTATTATTATAATTATAATTTTTATTTCTTATTATTATTATTATTATTATAATTATAATTTTTATTTCTTATTATTATTATTATAATTATAATTTTTATTTCTTATTATTATTATAATTATTATAATTATAATTTTTATTTCTTATTATTATTATTATAATTATAATTTTTATTTCTTATTATTATTATTATTATTATAATTATAATTTTTATTTCTTATTATTATTATTATAACTATAATTTTTATTTCTTATTATTATTATTATAATTATAATTTTTATTTCTTATTATTATTATTATTATAATTATAATTTTTATTTCTTATTATTATTATTATAATTATAATTTTTATTTCTTATTATTATTATTATAATTATAATTTTTATTTCTTATTATTATTATTATAATTATAATTTTTATTTCTTATTATTATTATTATTATTATTATAATTATAATTTTTATTTCTTATTATTATTATTATAATTATAATTTTTATTTCTTATTATTATTATTATTATTATTATTATAATTATAATTTTTATTTCTTATTATTATTATTATAATTATAATTTTTATTTCTTATTATTATTATTACAATTATAATTTTTATTTCTTATTATTATTATTATAATTATAATTTTTATTTCTTATTATTATTATTATAATTATAATTTTTATTTCTTATTATTATTATAATTATAATTTTTATTTCTTATTATTATTATTATAATTATAATTTTTATTTCTTATTATTATTATTATAATTATAATTTTTATTTCTTATTATTATTATTATATTTATAATTTTTATTTATTATTATTATTATTATTATAACTATAATTTTTACTTATTATTATTATTATTATAATTATAATTTTTCTTATTATTATTATTATTATTATTATAATTATAATTTTTACTTATTATTATTATTATTATTATAATTATAATTTTTACTTATTATTATTATTATTATTATTATTATTATTATTATTATTATTATAATTATAATTTTTATTTCTTATTATTATTATTATAATTATAATTTTTATTTCTTATTATTATTTTTATAATTATAATTTTTATTTCTTATTATTATTATTATAATTATAATTTTTATTTCTTATTATTATTATTATAATTATAATTTTTATTTCTTATTATAATTATAATTTTTAATTAATAATTTATTTTATTTTTTATTATTATTATTATAATTATAATTTTTATTTCTTATTATTATTATTATTATAATTATAATTTTTATTTCTTATTATTATTATTATAATTATAATTTTTATTTCTTATTATTATTATTATAATTATAATTTTTATTTCTTATTATTATTTTTATAATTATAATTTTTATTTCTTATTATTATTATTATAATTATAATTTTTATTTCTTATTATTATTATTATAATTATAATTTTTATTTCTTATTATTATTATTATAATTATAATTTTTATTTCTTATTATTATTATTATAATTATAATTTTTATTTCTTATTATTATTATTATAATTATAATTTTTATTTCTTATTATTATTATTATAATTATAATTTTTATTTATTATTATTATTATTATAATTATAATTTTTATTTCTTATTATTATTATTATAATTATAATTTTTATTTCTTATTATTATTATTATAATTATAATTTTTATTTCTTATTATTATTATTATTATTATAATTATAATTTTTATTTCTTATTATTATTATTATAATTATAATTTTTATTTCTTATTATTATTATTATAATTATAATTTTTATTTCTTATTATTATTATTATAATTATAATTTTTATTTCTTATTATTATTATTATTATTATAATTATAATTTTTATTTCTAATTATTATTATTATAATTATAATTTTTATTTCTTATTATTATTATTATAATTATAATTTTTATTTCTTATTATTATTATTATTATAATTATAATTTTTATTTCTTATTATTATTATTATAATTATAATTTTTATTTCTTATTATTATTATTATTATTATTATAATTATAATTTTTATTTCTTATTATTATTATTATAATTATAATTTTTATTTCTTATTATTATTATTATTATTATAATTATAATTTTTATTTCTTATTATTATTATTATATTTATAATTTTTATTTCTTATTATTATTATTATAATTATAATTTTTATTTCTTATTATTATTATTATAATTATAATTTTTATTTCTTATTATTATTATTATAATTATAATTTTTATTTCTTATTATTATTATTATTATTATTATAATTATAATTTTTATTTCTTATTATTATTATTATAATTATAATTTTTATTTCTTATTATTATTATTATAATTATAATTTTTATTTCTTATTATTATTATTATAATTATAATTTTTATTTCTTATTATTATTATTATAATTATAATTTTTATTTCTTATTATTATTATTATTATTATATATATTTTTTTTATTTCTTATTATTATTATTATATTTATAATTTTTATTTCTTATTATTATAATTATAATTTTTATTTCTTATTATTATTATTATTATTATAATTATAATTTTTATTTCTTATTATTATTATTATAATTATAATTTTAATTTATTATTATTATTATTATTATAATTATAATTTTTATTTCTTATTATTATTATAATTATAATTTTTATTTCTTATTATGATTATTATTATAATTATAATTTTTATTTCTTATTATTATTATTATAATTATAATTTTTATTTCTTATTATTATTATTATAATTATAATTTTTATTTCTTATTATTATTATTATAATTATAATTTTTATTTCTTATTATTATTATTATAATTATAATTTTTATTTCTTATTATTATTATTATAATTATAATTTTTATTTCTTATTATTATTATTATAATTATAATTTTTATTTATTATTATTATTATTATAATTATAATTTTTATTTCTTATTATTATTATTATAATTATAATTTTTATTTCTTATTATTATTTTTATAATTATAATTTTTATTTCTTATTATTATTATTATAATTATAATTTTTATTTCTTATTATTATTTTTATAATTATAATTTTTATTTCTTATTATTATTATTATAATTATAATTTTTATTTATTATTATTATTATTATAATTATAATTTTTATTTATTATTATTATTATTATAATTATAATTTTTATTTCTTATTATTATTATTATAATTATAATTTTTATTTCTTATTATTATTATTATAATTATAATTTTTATTTCTTATTATTATTATTATAATTATAATTTTTATTTCTTATTATTATTATTATAATTATAATTTTTATTTCTTATTATTATTATTATAATTATAATTTTTATTTCTTATTATTATTATTATAATTATAATTTTTATTTCTTATTATTATTTTTATAATTATAATTTTTATTTCTTATTATTATTATTATAATTATAATTTTTATTTCTTATTATTATTTTTATAATTATAATTTTTATTTCTTATTATTATTATTATAATTATAATTTTTATTTATTATTATTATTATTATAATTATAATTTTTATTTATTATTATTATTATTATAATTATAATTTTTATTTATTATTATTATTATTATAATTATAATTTTTATTTATTATTATTATTATTATAATTATAATTTTTATTTATTATTACTATAATTATAATTTTTATTTATTATTATTATTATTATAATTATAATTTTTATTATTATTATTATTATTATAATTATAATTTTTATTTATTATTATTATTATTATAATTATAATTTTTATTTATTATTATTATTATTATAATTATAATTTTTATTTATTATTATTATTATTATTATAATTATAATTTTTATTTATTATTATTATTATTATAATTATAATTTTTATTTATTATTATTATTATAATTATAATTTTTATTTATTATTATTATTATTATTATGATTATAATTTTTATTTATTATTATTATTATTATAATTATAATTTTTATTTATTATTATTATTATTATAATTATAATTTTTATTTATTATTATTATTATAATTATAATTTTTATTTATTATTATTATTATAATTATAATTTTTATTTATTATTATTATTATTATAATTATAATTTTTATTTATTATTATTATTATTATTATAATTATAATTTTTATTTATTATTATTATTATAATTATAATTTTTATTTATTATTATTATTATTATAATTATAATTTTTATTTCTTGTTATTATTATTATAATTATAATTTTTATTTCTTATTATTATTATTATAATTATAATTTTTATTTCTTATTATTATTATTATAATTATAATTTTTATTTCTTATTATTACTATTATTATAATTATAATTTTTATTTATTATTATTATTATTATTATAATTATAATTTTTATTTATTATTATTATTATAATTATAATTTTTATTTATTATTATTATTATTATAATTATAATTTTTATTTCTTATTATTATTATTATAATTATAATTTTTATTTCTTATTATTATTATTATAATTATAATTTTTATTTCTTATTATTATTATTATAATTATAATTTTTATTTCTTATTATTATTATTATAATTATAATTTTTATTTCTTATTATTATTATTATAATTATAATTTTTATTTCTTATTATTATTATTATAATTATAATTTTTATTTCTTATTATTATTTTTATAATTATAATTTTTATTTCTTATTATTATTATTATAATTATAATTTTTATTTCTTATTATTATTATTATTATTATAATTATAATTTTTATTTCTTATTATTATTATTATAATTATAATTTTTATTTCTTATTATTATTATAATTATAATTTTTATTTCTTATTATTATTATTATAATTATAATTTTTATTTATTATTATTATTATTATAATTATAATTTTTATTTCTTATTATTATTATTTAATTATAATTTTTATTTATTATTATTATTATTATAATTATAATTTTTATTTCTTATTATTATTATTATAATTATAATTTTTATTTCTTATTATTATTATTATAATTATAATTTTTATTTCTTATTATTATTATTATAATTATAATTTTTATTTCTTATTATTATTATTATTATTATAATTATAATTTTTATTTCTTATTATTATTATTATTATTATTATAATTATAATTTTTATTTCTTATTATTATTATTATAATTATAATTTTTATTTCTTATTATTATTATTATAATTATAATTTTTATTTCTTATTATTATTATTATTATTATAATTATAATTTTTATTTCTTATTATTATTATTATAATTATAATTTTTATTTCTTATTATTATTATTATATTTATAATTTTTATTTCTTATTATTATTATTATTATAATTATAATTTTTATTTCTTATTATTATTATTATAATTATAATTTTTATTTCTTATTATTATTATTATAATTATAATTTTTATTTCTTATTATTATTATTATAATTATAATTTTTATTTCTTATTATTATTATTATTATTATTATTATTATTATTTTTAATAATAATTATTATTATTATTATTATTATTATTATTATTATTATTATTATTGTTATTATTATTATTATTATTATTATTATTTTTATTAATTTTATTAATTATTATTATTATTTTTATTAATTTTATTAATTATTATTATTATTATTATTATTATTATTATTATTTTTATTATTTTTATTAATTCTTATTATTATTATTTTTATTATTTTATTAATTATTATTATTATTTTTATTAATTTTATTATTTGTTATTATATTTATTATTATTATTATTATTTTTATTATTTTTAATAATTATTATTATTATTATTATTTTTATTATTTTTATTAATTATTTTTCTTAATTATTATTATTGTTATTATTATTTTTACTATTTTTATTAATTATTATTATTAATTATTATTATTATTATTATAATTATTATTATTATTATAATTATTATTATTATTATAATTATTATTATTATTATAATTATTATTATTATTATTATTATTATTATTATTATTATTATTATTATTATTATTATTATTATTATTATTATTATTATTATTATTATATTATAATTATAATT
>OY727110.1:4197358-4219858 GCA_963402855.1 Ormia ochracea | reverse complement strand
ATAATTTTTATTTCTTATTATTATTATTATTATTATTATATATATTTTTTTTATTTCTTATTATTATTATTATATTTATAATTTTTATTTCTTATTATTATTATTATAATTATAATTTTTATTTCTTATTATTATTATTATTATTATAATTATAATTTTTATTTCTTATTATTATTATTATAATTATAATTTTTATTTCTTATTATTATTATTATTATTATAATTATAATTTTAATTTATTATTATTATTATTATTATAATTATAATTTTTATTTCTTATTATTATTATAATTATAATTTTTATTTCTTATTATGATTATTATTATAATTATAATTTTTATTTCTTATTATTATTATTATAATTATAATTTTTATTTCTTATTATTATTATTATAATTATAATTTTTATTTCTTATTATTATTATTATAATTATAATTTTTATTTCTTATTATTATTATTATAATTATAATTTTTATTTCTTATTATTATTATTATAATTATAATTTTTATTTCTTATTATTATTATTATAATTATAATTTTTATTTCTTATTATTATTATTATAATTATAATTTTTATTTCTTATTATTATTTTTATAATTATAATTTTTATTTCTTATTATTATTATTATAATTATAATTTTTATTTCTTATTATTATTATTATAATTATAATTTTTATTTCTTATTATTATTATTATAATTATAATTTTTATTTCTTATTATTATTTTTATAATTATAATTTTTATTTCTTATTATTATTATTATAATTATAATTTTTATTTCTTATTATTATTTTTATAATTATAATTTTTATTTCTTATTATTATTATTATAATTATAATTTTTATTTATTATTATTATTATTATAATTATAATTTTTATTTATTATTATTATTATTATAATTATAATTTTTATTTATTATTATTATTATTATAATTATAATTTTTATTTATTATTATTATTATTATAATTATAATTTTTATTTATTATTATTATTATAATTATAATTTTTATTTATTATTATTATTATTATGATTATAATTTTTATTTATTATTATTATTATTATAATTATAATTTTTATTTATTATTATTATTATTATAATTATAATTTTTATTTATTATTATTATTATAATTATAATTTTTATTTATTATTATTATTATAATTATAATTTTTATTTATTATTATTATTATAATTATAATTTTTATTTATTATTATTATTATTATAATTATAATTTTTATTTCTTATTATTATTATTATTATTATAATTATAATTTTTATTTATTATTATTATTATTATTATAATTATAATTTTTATTTATTATTATTATTATAATTATAATTTTTATTTATTATTATTATTATTATAATTATAATTTTTATTTCTTGTTATTATTATTATAATTATAATTTTTATTTCTTATTATTATTATTATAATTATAATATTTATTTCTTATTATTATTATTATAATTATGATTTTTATTTCTTATTATTATTATTATTATAATTATAATTTTTATTTATTATTATTATTATTATTATTATAATTATAATTTTTATTTATTATTATTATTATAATTATAATTTTTATTTATTATTATTATTATTATAATTATAATTTTTATTTATTATTATTATTATTATAATTATAATTTTTATTTCTTATTATTATTATTATAATTATAATTTTTATTTCTTATTATTATTATTATAATTTTTATTTCTTATTATTATTATTATAATTTTTATTTCTTATTATTATTATTATAATTATAATTTTTATTTATTATTATTATTATTATAATTATAATTTTTATTTATTATTATTATTATTATAATTATAATTTTTATTTATTATTACTATAATTATAATTTTTATTTATTATTATTATTATTATAATTATAATTTTTATTATTATTATTATTATTATTATTATTATTATTATAATTATAATTTTTATTTATTATTATTATTATTATAATTATAATTTTTATTTATTATTATTATTATTATAATTATAATTTTTATTTATTATTATTATTATTATAATTATAATTTTTATTTATTATTATTATTATTATTATAATTATAATTTTTATTTATTATTATTATTATAATTATAATTTTTATTTATTATTATTATTATTATAATTATAATTTTTATTTATTATTATTATTATAATTATAATTTTTATTTATTATTATTATTATTATGATTATAATTTTTATTTATTATTATTATTATTATAATTATAATTTTTATTTATTATTATTATTATTATAATTATAATTTTTATTTATTATTATTATTATAATTATAATTTTTATTTATTATTATTATTATAATTATAATTTTTATTTATTATTATTATTATTATAATTATAATTTTTATTTATTATTATTATTATTATAATTATAATTTTTATTTATTATTATTATTATTATTATAATTATAATTTTTATTTATTATTATTATTATAATTATAATTTTTATTTATTATTATTATTATTATAATTATAATTTTTATTTCTTGTTATTATTATTATAATTATAATTTTTATTTCTTATTATTATTATTATAATTATAATATTTATTTCTTATTATTATTATTATAATTATAATTTTTATTTCTTATTATTATTATTATTATAATTATAATTTTTATTTATTATTATTATTATTATTATTATAATTATAATTTTTATTTATTATTATTATTATAATTATAATTTTTATTTATTATTATTATTATTATAATTATAATTTTTATTTCTTATTATTATTATTATAATTATAATTTTTATTTCTTATTATTATTATTATAATTATAATTTTTATTTCTTATTATTATTATTATAATTATAATTTTTATTTCTTATTATTATTATTATAATTATAATTTTTATTTCTTATTATTATTATTATAATTATAATTTTTAATTAATAATTTATTTTATTTCTTATTATTATTATTATAATTATAATTTTTATTTCTTATTATTATTATTATAATTATAATTTTTATTTATTATTATTATTATTATAATTATAATTTTTATTTATTATTATTATTATAATTATAATTTTTATTTATTATTATTATTATTATGATTATAATTTTTATTTATTATTATTATTATTATAATTATAATTTTTATTTATTATTATTATTATTATAATTATAATTTTTATTTATTATTATTATTATTATTATAATTATAATTTTTATTTATTATTATTATTATTATAATTATAATTTTTATTTATTATTATTATTATAATTATAATTATAATTTTTATTTCTTATTATTATTATTATTATAATTATAATTTTTATTTATTATTATTATTATTATAATTATAATTTTTATTATTATTATTATTATTATAATTATAATTTTTATTTATTATTATTATTATTATAATTATAATTTTTATTTATTATTATTATTATTATAATTATAATTTTTATTTATTATTATTATTATTATTATAATTATAATTTTTATTTATTATTATTATTATTATAATTATAATTTTTATTTATTATTATTATTATTATTATTATTATTATTATTATTATAATTATAATTTTTATTTCTTATTATTATTATTATTATAATTATAATTTTTATTTATTATTATTATTATAATTATAATTTTTATTTATTATTATTATTATTATGATTATAATTTTTATTTATTATTATTATTATTATAATTATAATTTTTATTTATTATTATTATTATTATAATTATAATTTTTATTTATTATTATTATTATAATTATAATTTTTATTTATTATTATTATTATAATTATAATTTTTATTTATTATTATTATTATTATAATTATAATTTTTATTTATTATTATTATTATTATAATTATAATTTTTATTTATTATTATTATTATTATTATAATTATAATTTTTATTTATTATTATTATTATAATTATAATTTTTATTTATTATTATTATTATTATAATTATAATTTTTATTTCTTGTTATTATTATTATAATTATAATTTTTATTTCTTATTATTATTATTATAATTATAATATTTATTTCTTATTATTATTATTATAATTATAATTTTTATTTCTTATTATTATTATTATAATTATAATTTTAATTTATTATTATTATTATTATTATTATAATTATAATTTTTATTTCTTATTATTATTATAATTATAATTTTTATTTCTTATTATTATTATTATTATAATTATAATTTTTATTTATTATTATTATTATAATTATAATTTTTATTTATTATTATTATTATTATAATTATAATTTTTATTTCTTATTATTATTATAATTATAATTTTTATTTCTTATTATTATTATTATAATTATAATATTTATTTCTTATTATTATTATTATAATTATAATTTTTATTTCTTATTATTATTATTATTATAATTATAATTTTAATTTATTATTATTATTATTATTATTATTATTATTATTATTATTATAATTATAATTTTTATTTCTTATTATTATTATTATTATAATTATAATTTTTATTTCTTATTATTATTATTATAATTATAATTTTTATTTATTATTATTATTATTATTATAATTATAATTTTTATTTATTATTATTATTATAATTATAATTTTTATTTATTATTATTATTATTATTATTATAATTATAATTTTTATTTCTTGTTATTATTATTATAATTATAATTTTTATTTCTTATTATTATTATTATAATTATAATATTTATTTCTTATTATTATTATTATAATTATAATTTTTATTTCTTATTATTATTATTATAATTATAATTTTAATTTATTATTATTATTATTATTATTATAATTATAATTTTTATTTCTTATTATTATTATAATTATAATTTTTATTTCTTATTATTATTATTATTATAATTATAATTTTTATTTCTTATTATTATTATTATAATTATAATTTTTATTTCTTATTATTATTATTATAATTATAATTTTTATTTTTTATTATTATTATTATAATTATAATTTTTATTTCTTATTATTATTATTATAATTATAATTTTTATTTCTTATTATTATTATTATAATTATAATTTTTAATTAATAATTTATTTTATTTCTTATTATTATTATTATAATTATAATTTTTATTTCTTATTATTATTATTATAATTATAATTTTTATTTCTTATTATTATTATTATAATTATAATTTTTATTTCTTATTATTATTATTATAATTATAATTTTTATTTCTTATTATTATTATTATAATTATAATTTTTATTTCTTATTATTATTATTATTATTATTATAATTATAATTTTTATTTCTTATTATTATTATTATAATTTTTATTTCTTATTATTATTATTATAATTATAATTTTTATTTCTTATTATTATTATTATAATTATAATTTTTATTTCTTATTATTATTATTATTATTATAATTATAATTTTTATTTCTTATTATTATTATTATAATTATAATTTTGATTTCTTATTATTATTATTATATTTATAATTTTTATTTCTTATTATTATTATTATTATAATTATAATTTTTATTTCTTATTATTATTATTATAATTATAATTTTTATTTCTTATTATTATTATTATAATTATAATTTTTATTTCTTATTATTATTATTATAATTATAATTTTTAATTCTTATTATTATTATTATTATTATTATAATTATAATTTTTATTTCTTATTATTATTATTATTATTATTATTATAATTATAATTTTTATTTCTTATTATTATTATTATAATTATAATTTTTATTTCTTATTATTATTATTACAATTATAATTTTTATTTCTTATTATTATTATTATAATTATAATTTTTATTTCTTATTATTATTATTATAATTATAATTTTTATTTCTTATTATTATTATTATAATTATAATTTTTATTTCTTATTATTATTATTATAATTATAATTTTTATTTCTTATTGTTATTATTATAATTATAATTTTTATTTCTTATTATTATTATTATATTTATAATTTTTATTTATTATTATTATTATTATTATAACTATAATTTTTACTTATTATTATTATTATTATAATTATAATTTTTCTTATTATTATTATTATTATTATTATAATTATAATTTTTACTTATTATTATTATTATTATTATAATTATAATTTTTACTTATTATTATTATTATTATTATTATTATTATTATTATTATTATAATTATAATTTTTATTTCTTATTATTATTATTATAATTATAATTTTTATTTCTTATTATTATTATTATAATTATAATTTTTATTTCTTATTATTATTATTATAATTATAATTTTTATTTCTTATTATTATTATTATAATTATAATTTTTATTTCTTATTATTATTATTATAATTATAATTTTTATTTCTTATTATTATTATTATAATTATAATTTTTATTTATTATTATTATTATTATAATTATAATTTTTATTTCTTATTATTATTATTATAATTATAATTTTTATTTCTTATTATTATTATTATAATTATAATTTTTATTTCTTATTATTATTATTATTATTATAATTATAATTTTTATTTCTTATTATTATTATTATTATTATAATTATAATTTTTATTTCTAATTATTATTATTATAATTATAATTTTTATTTCTTATTATTATTATTATAATTATAATTTTTATTTCTTATTATTATTATTATAATTATAATTTTTATTTCTTATTATTATTATTATAATTATAATTTTTATTTCTTATTATTATTATTATTATTATAATTATAATTTTTATTTCTTATTATTATTATTATAATTATAATTTTTATTTCTTATTATTATTATTATTATTATAATTATAATTTTTATTTCTTATTATTATTATTATAATTATAATTTTTATTTCTTATTATTATTATTATAATTATAATTTTTATTTCTTATTATTATTATTATAATTATAATTTTTATTTCTTATTATTATTATTATAATTATAATTTTTATTTCTTATTATTATTATTATTATTATAATTATAATTTTTATTTCTTATTATTATTATTATAATTATAATTTTTATTTCTTATTATTATTATTATAATTATAATTTTTATTTCTTATTATTATTATTATAATTATAATTTTTATTTCTTATTATTATTATTATAATTATAATTTTTATTTCTTATTATTATTATTATAATTATAATTTTTATTTCTTATTATTATTATTATTATTATATATATTTTTTTATTTCTTATTATTATTATTATATTTATAATTTTTATTTCTTATTATTATTATTATAATTATAATTTTTATTTCTTATTATTATTATTATTATTATAATTATAATTTTTATTTCTTATTATTATTATTATAATTATAATTTTTATTTCTTATTATTATTATTATAATTATAATTTTTATTTCTTATTATTATTATAATTATAATTTTTATTTCTTATTATTATTATTATAATTATAATTTTTATTTCTTATTATTATTATTATAATTATAATTTTTATTTCTTATTATTATTATTATAATTATAATTTTTATTTCTTATTATTATTATTATAATTATAATTTTTATTTCTTATTATTATTATTATAATTATAATTTTTATTTCTTATTATTATTATTATAATTATAATTTTTATTTCTTATTATTATTATTATAATTATAATTTTTATTTCTTATTATTATTATTATAATTATAATTTTTATTTCTTATTATTATTTTTATAATTATAATTTTTATTTCTTATTATTATTATTATAATTATAATTTTTATTTCTTATTATTATTATTATAATTATAATTTTTATTTCTTATTATTATTATTATAATTATAATTTTTATTTCTTATTATTATTTTTATAATTATAATTTTTATTTCTTATTATTATTATTATAATTATAATTTTTATTTCTTATTATTATTTTTATAATTATAATTTTTATTTCTTATTATTATTATTATAATTATAATTTTTATTTATTATTATTATTATTATAATTATAATTTTTATTTATTATTATTATTATTATAATTATAATTTTTATTTATTATTATTATTATTATAATTATAATTTTTATTTATTATTATTATTATTATAATTATAATTTTTATTTATTATTATTATTATTATAATTATAATTTTTATTTATTATTATTATTATAATTATAATTTTTATTTATTATTATTATTATTATGATTATAATTTTTATTTATTATTATTATTATAATTATAATTTTTATTTATTATTATTATTATTATAATTATAATTTTTATTTATTATTATTATTATAATTATAATTTTTATTTATTATTATTATTATAATTATAATTTTTATTTATTATTATTATTATAATTATAATTTTTATTTATTATTATTATTATTATAATTATAATTTTTATTTATTATTATTATTATTATAATTATAATTTTTATTTATTATTATTATTATTATTATAATTATAATTTTTATTTATTATTATTATTATAATTATAATTTTTATTTATTATTATTATTATTATAATTATAATTTTTATTTCTTGTTATTATTATTATAATTTTTATTTCTTATTATTATTATTATAATTATAATATTTATTTCTTATTATTATTATTATAATTATAATTTTTATTTCTTATTATTATTATTATTATAATTATAATTTTTATTTATTATTATTATTATTATTATTATAATTATAATTTTTATTTATTATTATTATTATAATTATAATTTTTATTTATTATTATTATTATTATTATAATTATAATTTTTATTTATTATTATTATTATTATAATTATAATTTTTATTTCTTATTATTATTATTATAATTATAATTTTTATTTCTTATTATTATTATTATAATTATAATTTTTATTTCTTATTATTATTATTTTAATTATAATTTTTATTTATTATTATTATTATTATAATTATAATTTTTATTTATTATTATTATTATTATAATTATAATTTTTATTTATTATTACTATAATTATAATTTTTATTTATTATTATTATTATTATAATTATAATTTTTATTATTATTATTATTATTATTATTATTATAATTATAATTTTTATTTATTATTATTATTATTATAATTATAATTTTTATTTATTATTATTATTATTATAATTATAATTTTTATTTATTATTATTATTATTATTATAATTATAATTTTTATTTATTATTATTATTATAATTATAATTTTTATTTATTATTATTATTATTATAATTATAATTTTTATTTATTATTATTATTATAATTATAATTTTTATTTATTATTATTATTATAATTATAATTTTTATTTATTATTATTATTATTATGATTATAATTTTTATTTATTATTATTATTATTATAATTATAATTTTTATTTATTATTATTATTATTATAATTATAATTTTTATTTATTATTATTATTATAATTATAATTTTTATTTATTATTATTATTATAATTATAATTTTTATTTATTATTATTATTATTATAATTATAATTTTTATTTATTATTATTATTATTATAATTATAATTTTTATTTATTATTATTATTATTATTATAATTATAATTTTTATTTATTATTATTATTATAATTATAATTTTTATTTATTATTATTATTATTATAATTATAATTTTTATTTCTTGTTATTATTATTATAATTATAATTTTTATTTCTTATTATTATTATTATAATTATAATATTTATTTCTTATTATTATTATTATAATTATAATTTTTATTTCTTATTATTATTATTATTATAATTATAATTTTTATTTATTATTATTATTATTATTATTATAATTATAATTTTTATTTATTATTATTATTATAATTATAATTTTTATTTATTATTATTATTATTATAATTATAATTTTTATTTCTTATTATTATTATTATAATTATAATTTTTATTTCTTATTATTATTATTATAATTATAATTTTTATTTCTTATTATTATTATTATAATTATAATTTTTATTTCTTATTATTATTATTATAATTATAATTTTTATTTCTTATTATTATTATTATAATTATAATTTTTATTTCTTATTATTATTATTATAATTATAATTTTTAATTAATAATTTATTTTATTTCTTATTATTATTATTATAATTATAATTTTTATTTCTTATTATTATTATTATAATTATAATTTTTATTTATTATTATTATTATTATAATTATAATTTTTATTTATTATTATTATTATAATTATAATTTTTATTTATTATTATTATTATTATGATTATAATTTTTATTTATTATTATTATTATTATAATTATAATTTTTATTTATTATTATTATTATTATAATTATAATTTTTATTTATTATTATTATTATAATTATAATTTTTATTTATTATTATTATTATAATTATAATTTTTATTTATTATTATTATTATAATTATAATTTTTATTTATTATTATTATTATTATAATTATAATTTTTATTTATTATTATTATTATTATAATTATAATTTTTATTTATTATTATTATTATTATTATAATTATAATTTTTATTTATTATTATTATTATAATTATAATTTTTATTTATTATTATTATTATTATAATTATAATTTTTATTTCTTGTTATTATTATTATAATTATAATTTTTATTTCTTATTATTATTATTATAATTATAATATTTATTTCTTATTATTATTATTATAATTATAATTTTTATTTCTTATTATTATTATTATAATTATAATTTTAATTTATTATTATTATTATTATTATTATAATTATAATTTTTATTTCTTATTATTATTATAATTATAATTTTTATTTCTTATTATTATTATTATTATAATTATAATTTTTATTTATTATTATTATTATAATTATAATTTTTATTTATTATTATTATTATTATAATTATAATTTTTATTTCTTATTATTATTATAATTATAATTTTTATTTCTTATTATTATTATTATAATTATAATATTTATTTCTTATTATTATTATTATAATTATAATTTTTATTTCTTATTATTATTATTATTATAATTATAATTTTAATTTATTATTATTATTATTATTATTATTATTATTATTATAATTATAATTTTTATTTCTTATTATTATTATTATTATAATTATAATTTTTATTTCTTATTATTATTATTATAATTATAATTTTTATTTATTATTATTATTATTATTATAATTATAATTTTTATTTATTATTATTATTATAATTATAATTTTTATTTATTATTATTATTATTATAATTATAATTTTTATTTATTATTATTATTATAATTATAATTATAATTTTTATTTCTTATTATTATTATTATTATAATTATAATTTTTATTTATTATTATTATTATTATAATTATAATTTTTATTATTATTATTATTATTATAATTATAATTTTTATTTATTATTATTATTATTATAATTATAATTTTTATTTCTTATTATTATTATTATAATTATAATTTTTATTTCTTATTATTATTATTATAATTATAATTTTTATTTCTTATTATTATTATTATAATTATAATTTTTATTTCTTATTATTATTATTATAATTATAATTTTTATTTCTTATTATTATTATTATAATTATAATTTTTAATTAATAATTTATTTTATTTCTTATTATTATTATTATAATTATAATTTTTATTTCTTATTATTATTATTATAATTATAATTTTTATTTATTATTATTATTATTATAATTATAATTTTTATTTATTATTATTATTATAATTATAATTTTTATTTATTATTATTATTATTATGATTATAATTTTTATTTATTATTATTATTATTATAATTATAATTTTTATTTATTATTATTATTATTATAATTATAATTTTTATTTATTATTATTATTATTATTATAATTATAATTTTTATTTATTATTATTATTATTATAATTATAATTTTTATTTATTATTATTATTATAATTATAATTATAATTTTTATTTCTTATTATTATTATTATTATAATTATAATTTTTATTTATTATTATTATTATTATAATTATAATTTTTATTATTATTATTATTATTATAATTATAATTTTTATTTATTATTATTATTATTATAATTATAATTTTTATTTATTATTATTATTATTATAATTATAATTTTTATTTATTATTATTATTATTATTATAATTATAATTTTTATTTATTATTATTATTATTATAATTATAATTTTTATTTATTATTATTATTATTATTATTATTATTATTATTATTATAATTATAATTTTTATTTCTTATTATTATTATTATTATTATAATTATAATTTTTATTTATTATTATTATTATAATTATAATTTTTATTTATTATTATTATTATTATGATTATAATTTTTATTTATTATTATTATTATTATAATTATAATTTTTATTTATTATTATTATTATTATAATTATAATTTTTATTTATTATTATTATTATAATTATAATTTTTATTTATTATTATTATTATAATTATAATTTTTATTTATTATTATTATTATTATAATTATAATTTTTATTTATTATTATTATTATTATAATTATAATTTTTATTTATTATTATTATTATTATTATTATTATAATTATAATTTTTATTTATTATTATTATTATAATTATAATTTTTATTTATTATTATTATTATTATAATTATAATTTTTATTTCTTGTTATTATTATTATAATTATAATTTTTATTTCTTATTATTATTATTATAATTATAATATTTATTTCTTATTATTATTATTATAATTATAATTTTTATTTCTTATTATTATTATTATAATTATAATTTTAATTTATTATTATTATTATTATTATTATAATTATAATTTTTATTTCTTATTATTATTATAATTATAATTTTTATTTCTTATTATTATTATTATTATAATTATAATTTTTATTTATTATTATTATTATAATTATAATTTTTATTTATTATTATTATTATTATAATTATAATTTTTATTTCTTATTATTATTATAATTATAATTTTTATTTCTTATTATTATTATTATAATTATAATATTTATTTCTTATTATTATTATTATAATTATAATTTTTATTTATTATTATTATTATTATTATTATAATTATAATTTTTATTTCTTGTTATTATTATTATAATTATAATTTTTATTTCTTATTATTATTATTATAATTATAATATTTATTTCTTATTATTATTATTATAATTATAATTTTTATTTCTTATTATTATTATTATAATTATAATTTTAATTTATTATTATTATTATTATTATTATTATAATTATAATTTTTATTTCTTATTATTATTATAATTATAATTTTTATTTCTTATTATTATTATTATTATAATTATAATTTTTATTTCTTATTATTATTATTATAATTATAATTTTTATTTCTTATTATTATTATTATAATTATAATTTTTATTTTTTATTATTATTATTATAATTATAATTTTTATTTCTTATTATTATTATTATAATTATAATTTTTATTTCTTATTATTATTATTATAATTATAATTTTTAATTAATAATTTATTTTATTTCTTATTATTATTATTATAATTATAATTTTTATTTCTTATTATTATTATTATAATTATAATTTTTATTTCTTATTATTATTATTATAATTATAATTTTTATTTCTTATTATTATTATTATAATTATAATTTTTATTTCTTATTATTATTATTATAATTATAATTTTTATTTCTTATTATTATTATTATTATTATAATTATAATTTTTATTTCTTATTATTATTATTATAATTTTTATTTCTTATTATTATTATTATAATTATAATTTTTATTTCTTATTATTATTATTATAATTATAATTTTTATTTCTTATTATTATTATTATTATTATAATTATAATTTTTATTTCTTATTATTATTATTATAATTATAATTTTTATTTCTTATTATTATTATTATATTTATAATTTTTATTTCTTATTATTATTATTATTATAATTATAATTTTTATTTCTTATTATTATTATTATAATTATAATTTTTATTTCTTATTATTATTATTATAATTATAATTTTTATTTCTTATTATTATTATTATAATTATAATTTTTATTTCTTATTATTATTATTATTATTATTATAATTATAATTTTTATTTCTTATTATTATTATTATTATTATTATTATAATTATAATTTTTATTTCTTATTATTATTATTATAATTATAATTTTTATTTCTTATTATTATTATTACAATTATAATTTTTATTTCTTATTATTATTATTATAATTATAATTTTTATTTCTTATTATTATTATTATAATTATAATTTTTATTTCTTATTATTATTATTATAATTATAATTTTTATTTCTTATTATTATTATTATAATTATAATTTTTATTTCTTATTGTTATTATTATAATTATAATTTTTATTTCTTATTATTATTATTATATTTATAATTTTTATTTATTATTATTATTATTATTATAACTATAATTTTTACTTATTATTATTATTATTATAATTATAATTTTTCTTATTATTATTATTATTATTATTATAATTATAATTTTTACTTATTATTATTATTATTATTATTATAATTATAATTTTTACTTATTATTATTATTATTATTATTATTATTATTATTATAATTATAATTTTTATTTCTTATTATTATTATTATTATTATTATAATTATAATTTTTATTTCTAATTATTATTATTATAATTATAATTTTTATTTCTTATTATTATTATTATAATTATAATTTTTATTTCTTATTATTATTATTATAATTATAATTTTTATTTCTTATTATTATTATTATAATTATAATTTTTATTTCTTATTATTATTATTATTATTATAATTATAATTTTTATTTCTTATTATTATTATTATAATTATAATTTTTATTTCTTATTATTATTATTATTATTATAATTATAATTTTTATTTCTTATTATTATTATTATAATTATAATTTTTATTTCTTATTATTATTATTATAATTATAATTTTTATTTCTTATTATTATTATTATAATTATAATTTTTATTTCTTATTATTATTATTATAATTATAATTTTTATTTCTTATTATTATTATTATTATTATAATTATAATTTTTATTTCTTATTATTATTATTATAATTATAATTTTTATTTCTTATTATTATTATTATAATTATAATTTTTATTTCTTATTATTATTATTATAATTATAATTTTTATTTCTTATTATTATTATTATAATTATAATTTTTATTTCTTATTATTATTATTATAATTATAATTTTTATTTCTTATTATTATTATTATTATTATATATATTTTTTTATTTCTTATTATTATTATTATATTTATAATTTTTATTTCTTATTATTATTATTATAATTATAATTTTTATTTCTTATTATTATTATTATTATTATAATTATAATTTTTATTTCTTATTATTATTATTATAATTATAATTTTTATTTCTTATTATTATTATTATAATTATAATTTTTATTTCTTATTATTATTATAATTATAATTTTTATTTCTTATTATTATTATTATAATTATAATTTTTATTTCTTATTATTATTATTATAATTATAATTTTTATTTCTTATTATTATTATTATAATTATAATTTTTATTTCTTATTATTATTATTATAATTATAATTTTTATTTCTTATTATTATTATTATAATTATAATTTTTATTTCTTATTATTATTATTATAATTATAATTTTTATTTCTTATTATTATTATTATAATTATAATTTTTATTTCTTATTATTATTATTATAATTATAATTTTTATTTCTTATTATTATTTTTATAATTATAATTTTTATTTCTTATTATTATTATTATAATTATAATTTTTATTTCTTATTATTATTATTATAATTATAATTTTTATTTCTTATTATTATTATTATAATTATAATTTTTATTTCTTATTATTATTATTATAATTATAATTTTTATTTCTTATTATTATTATTATAATTATAATTTTTATTTCTTATTATTATTTTTATAATTATAATTTTTATTTCTTATTATTATTATTATAATTATAATTTTTATTTATTATTATTATTATTATAATTATAATTTTTATTTATTATTATTATTATTATAATTATAATTTTTATTTATTATTATTATTATTATAATTATAATTTTTATTTATTATTATTATTATTATAATTATAATTTTTATTTATTATTATTATTATTATAATTATAATTTTTATTTATTATTATTATTATAATTATAATTTTTATTTATTATTATTATTATTATGATTATAATTTTTATTTATTATTATTATTATAATTATAATTTTTATTTATTATTATTATTATTATAATTATAATTTTTATTTATTATTATTATTATAATTATAATTTTTATTTATTATTATTATTATAATTATAATTTTTATTTATTATTATTATTATAATTATAATTTTTATTTATTATTATTATTATTATAATTATAATTTTTATTTATTATTATTATTATTATAATTATAATTTTTATTTATTATTATTATTATTATTATAATTATAATTTTTATTTATTATTATTATTATAATTATAATTTTTATTTATTATTATTATTATTATAATTATAATTTTTATTTCTTGTTATTATTATTATAATTTTTATTTCTTATTATTATTATTATAATTATAATATTTATTTCTTATTATTATTATTATAATTATAATTTTTATTTCTTATTATTATTATTATTATAATTATAATTTTTATTTATTATTATTATTATTATTATTATAATTATAATTTTTATTTATTATTATTATTATAATTATAATTTTTATTTATTATTATTATTATTATAATTATAATTTTTATTTATTATTATTATTATTATAATTATAATTTTTATTTCTTATTATTATTATTATAATTATAATTTTTATTTCTTATTATTATTATTATAATTATAATTTTTATTTCTTATTATTATTATTTTAATTATAATTTTTATTTATTATTATTATTATTATAATTATAATTTTTATTTATTATTATTATTATTATAATTATAATTTTTATTTATTATTACTATAATTATAATTTTTATTTATTATTATTATTATTATAATTATAATTTTTATTATTATTATTATTATTATTATAATTATAATTTTTATTTATTATTATTATTATTATAATTATAATTTTTATTTATTATTATTATTATTATAATTATAATTTTTATTTATTATTATTATTATTATTATAATTATAATTTTTATTTATTATTATTATTATAATTATAATTTTTATTTATTATTATTATTATTATAATTATAATTTTTATTTATTATTATTATTATAATTATAATTTTTATTTATTATTATTATTATAATTATAATTTTTATTTATTATTATTATTATTATGATTATAATTTTTATTTATTATTATTATTATTATAATTATAATTTTTATTTATTATTATTATTATTATAATTATAATTTTTATTTATTATTATTATTATAATTATAATTTTTATTTATTATTATTATTATAATTATAATTTTTATTTATTATTATTATTATTATAATTATAATTTTTATTTATTATTATTATTATTATAATTATAATTTTTATTTATTATTATTATTATTATTATAATTATAATTTTTATTTATTATTATTATTATAATTATAATTTTTATTTATTATTATTATTATTATAATTATAATTTTTATTTCTTGTTATTATTATTATAATTATAATTTTTATTTCTTATTATTATTATTATAATTATAATATTTATTTCTTATTATTATTATTATAATTATAATTTTTATTTCTTATTATTATTATTATTATAATTATAATTTTTATTTATTATTATTATTATTATTATTATAATTATAATTTTTATTTATTATTATTATTATAATTATAATTTTTATTTATTATTATTATTATTATAATTATAATTTTTATTTCTTATTATTATTATTATAATTATAATTTTTATTTCTTATTATTATTATTATAATTATAATTTTTATTTCTTATTATTATTATTATAATTATAATTTTTATTTCTTATTATTATTATTATAATTATAATTTTTATTTCTTATTATTATTATTATAATTATAATTTTTATTTATTATTATTATTATTATAATTATAATTTTTATTTATTATTATTATTATAATTATAATTTTTATTTATTATTATTATTATTATGATTATAATTTTTATTTATTATTATTATTATTATAATTATAATTTTTATTTCTTATTATTATTATTATAATTATAATTTTTAATTAATAATTTATTTTATTTCTTATTATTATTATTATAATTATAATTTTTATTTCTTATTATTATTATTATAATTATAATTTTTATTTATTATTATTATTATTATAATTATAATTTTTATTTATTATTATTATTATAATTATAATTTTTATTTATTATTATTATTATTATGATTATAATTTTTATTTATTATTATTATTATTATTATAATTATAATTTTTATTTATTATTATTATTATAATTATAATTTTTATTTATTATTATTATTATTATAATTATAATTTTTATTTATTATTATTATTATAATTATAATTTTTATTTATTATTATTATTATAATTATAATTTTTATTTATTATTATTATTATTATGATTATAATTTTTATTTATTATTATTATTATTATAATTATAATTTTTATTTATTATTATTATTATTATAATTATAATTTTTATTTATTATTATTATTATAATTATAATTTTTATTTATTATTATTATTATAATTATAATTTTTATTTATTATTATTATTATTATAATTATAATTTTTATTTATTATTATTATTATTATAATTATAATTTTTATTTATTATTATTATTATTATTATAATTATAATTTTTATTTATTATTATTATTATAATTATAATTTTTATTTATTATTATTATTATTATAATTATAATTTTTATTTCTTGTTATTATTATTATAATTATAATTTTTATTTCTTATTATTATTATTATAATTATAATATTTATTTCTTATTATTATTATTATAATTATAATTTTTATTTCTTATTATTATTATTATTATAATTATAATTTTTATTTATTATTATTATTATTATTATTATAATTATAATTTTTATTTATTATTATTATTATAATTATAATTTTTATTTATTATTATTATTATTATAATTATAATTTTTATTTCTTATTATTATTATTATAATTATAATTTTTATTTCTTATTATTATTATTATAATTATAATTTTTATTTCTTATTATTATTATTATAATTATAATTTTTATTTCTTATTATTATTATTATAATTATAATTTTTATTTCTTATTATTATTATTATAATTATAATTTTTATTTATTATTATTATTATTATAATTATAATTTTTATTTATTATTATTATTATAATTATAATTTTTATTTATTATTATTATTATTATGATTATAATTTTTATTTATTATTATTATTATTATAATTATAATTTTTATTTCTTATTATTATTATTATAATTATAATTTTTAATTAATAATTTATTTTATTTCTTATTATTATTATTATAATTATAATTTTTATTTCTTATTATTATTATTATAATTATAATTTTTATTTATTATTATTATTATTATAATTATAATTTTTATTTATTATTATTATTATAATTATAATTTTTATTTATTATTATTATTATTATGATTATAATTTTTATTTATTATTATTATTATTATAATTATAATTTTTATTTATTATTATTATTATTATAATTATAATTTTTATTTATAATTATTATTATAATTATAATTTTTATTTATTATTATTATTATAATTATAATTTTTATTTATTATTATTATTATTATAATTATAATTTTTATTTATTATTATTATTATTATAATTATAATTTTTATTTATTATTATTATTATTATTATAATTATAATTTTTATTTATTATTATTATTATAATTATAATTTTTATTTATTATTATTATTATTATAATTATAATTTTTATTTCTTGTTATTATTATTATAATTATAATTTTTATTTCTTATTATTATTATTATAATTATAATATTTATTTCTTATTATTATTATTATAATTATAATTTTTATTTCTTATTATTATTATTATAATTATAATTTTAATTTATTATTATTATTATTATTATTATAATTATAATTTTTATTTCTTATTATTATTATAATTATAATTTTTATTTCTTATTATTATTATTATTATAATTATAATTTTTATTTATTATTATTATTATAATTATAATTTTTATTTATTATTATTATTATTATAATTATAATTTTTATTTCTTATTATTATTATAATTATAATTTTTATTTCTTATTATTATTATTATAATTATAATATTTATTTCTTATTATTATTATTATAATTATAATTTTTATTTCTTATTATTATTATTATTATAATTATAATTTTAATTTATTATTATTATTATTATTATTATTATTATTATTATAATTATAATTTTTATTTCTTATTATTATTATTATTATAATTATAATTTTTATTTCTTATTATTATTATTATAATTATAATTTTTATTTATTATTATTATTATTATTATAATTATAATTTTTATTTATTATTATTATTATAATTATAATTTTTATTTATTATTATTATTATTATAATTATAATTTTTATTTCTTGTTATTATTATTATAATTATAATTTTTATTTCTTATTATTATTATTATAATTATAATATTTATTTCTTATTATTATTATTATAATTATAATTTTTATTTCTTATTATTATTATTATAATTATAATTTTAATTTATTATTATTATTATTATTATTATTATAATTATAATTTTTATTTCTTATTATTATTATAATTATAATTTTTATTTCTTATTATTATTATTATAATTATAATTTTTATTTCTTATTATTATTATTATAATTATAATTTTTATTTTTTATTATTATTATTATAATTATAATTTTTATTTCTTATTATTATTATTATAATTATAATTTTTATTTCTTATTATTATTATTATAATTATAATTTTTAATTAATAATTTATTTTATTTCTTATTATTATTATTATAATTATAATTTTTATTTCTTATTATTATTATTATTATAATTATAATTTTTATTTCTTATTATTATTATTATAATTATAATTTTTATTTCTTATTATTATTATTATAATTATAATTTTTATTTCTTATTATTATTATTATAATTATAATTTTTATTTCTTATTATTATTATTATAATTATAATTTTTATTTCTTATTATTATTATTATTATTATAATTATAATTTTTATTTCTTATTATTATTATTATTATTATAATTATAATTTTTATTTCTTATTATTATTATTATTATTATTATTATAATTATAATTTTTATTTCTTATTATTATTATTATTATTATAATTATAATTTTTATTTCTTATTATTATTATTATAATTATAATTTTTATTTCTTATTATTATTATTATAATTATAATTTTTATTTCTTATTATTATTATTATAATTATAATTTTTATTTCTTATTATTATTATTATTATAATTATAATTTTTATTTCTTATTATTATTATTATAATTATAATTTTTATTTCTTATTATTATTATTATAATTATAATTTTTATTTCTTATTATTATTATTATAATTATAATTTTTATTTCTTATTATTATTATTATAATTATAATTTTTATTTCTTATTATTATTATTATAATTATAATTTTTATTTCTTATTATTATTATTATTATTATTATTATTATTATTATAATTATAATTTTTATTTCTTATTATTATTATTATAATTATAATTTTTATTTCTTATTATTATTATTATTATTATTATTATTATAATTATAATTTTTATTTCTTATTATTATTATTATTATAATTATAATTTTTATTTCTTATTATTATTATTATAATTATAATTTTTATTTCTTATTATTATTATTATAATTATAATTTTTATTTCTTATTATTATTATTATAATTATAATTTTTATTTATTATTATTATTATTATAATTATAATTTTTATTTCTTATTATTATTATTATAATTATAATTTTTATTTCTTATTATTATTATTATTATTATAATTATAATTTTATTCTTATTATTATTATAATTATAATTTTATTTCTTATTATTATTATTATAATTATAATTTTATTTCTTATTATTATTATTATAATTATAATTTTTATTTCTTATTATTATTATTATAATTATAATTTTTATTTCTTATTATTATTATTATATTATAATTTTTATTTCTTATTATTATTATTATTATTATTATTATATATT